>JACEVL010000507.1:3395937-3418437 GCA_020284085.1 Aporrectodea caliginosa | reverse complement strand
ACTACGACGGGTTTGGCGTTGTAGGCCTACTGATCACAGTAAAGTGTCCACCGAACCAGAGTCTTCTAGAAGCCTTGTCGCTTCTAGAAGACTTTGGACGCGCCGGGTACCTGTGGACCTAGGCTACCTAAATTACGAAGTTGATGTTTATAAAGTATGGTATTATGTGGATCCGAAAAAATGGTGTTGTGTGGCTGACCTAACTGTAACTCCAAAACGAGTTATTAACGTCCATAAACAGTTAAAATGTAAATTTGAAAGCTATAACAGTTTGCATAGGTTTTGGATATTCTAAGTAAGCTCTGAGCATCTTTCTAATGGCAGCAAAACCCTTTTCGACTACGCGCTATCTGGGGCCTCTGGGCCAACTGTTTTGAGCTCTGCTATTCGTTAGATGGCGCACAGTGACAAAATCATTGCAAGATGCCACGGTTATTCAGTTGCTACATGGCTGCAACAACTTCTGCTTAAGAGGTCTAGGCCTATATGACTATACAATGTATAGTAGGCTAGGCTATACATTATAGGCGAAGCCCTAGAACAACCTGATTTTGATAATAAGTGACCACAGTGGCAATGTTCGTCCTAGGAATAGGTTGTGAGCGATCACTTGTCCGGTGATTCCCAACTACTAGTTTGCTATGGGGTCATCCATTAATTATGTCAACAAAATAGGGGAGAGGGGTTTGGAAAAGTGTGACAGTACTGTTGTTGACAAGGGGAGGGGGGGTTCGGTACAAGTTGACGTCAAGAAATTTTTCTCCAATAAATCAACACAGACCCTTCCAAATGGTAGCGAAAACATTCAGAAATGCTAAAAATGTAGAAAGTGCTTAATGTTTAATAGGCCTACTACTAAAACGCTGGTGATAAACTAAACTCATATATTTTGAAATTTGAGAGTGCATTTTTTAGTCTAAAAATAAAACAAAAAATGATTCTACGTGTATTGAGCCATTTTGTTTCTTCTTTTGTAGGGGGGGTTCTGGGATTGTTGACATAAATTTTTAGGGGTCCGTCAATGTTTGACAGTTGTTGACAAGGGGGGTGGAGGGTCAAAAACTGTCTAAAATTTGTTGACATAATTAATGGACGACCCCTATGCATTTATGTTGTTGTTGTTGTTATTGACGGTTATAATAATGCTTGTTGCTGCTCTATCGTCGTAATTTTTTCACAATATGCTAATCGTTTATTTAATTAGTTTTAATTGTACTTAAAATGTTTAAAGTAAAAAGTTGCAATTGACTATTTTGAAAGACTATTGCAGTTTTCAGTCAGTGTAGGCCTACTCAACATGACGTCTCCAAATCGATTTGAAGACGATAAAATTATGTTGAGGCCTCATCGTTGGCGCACCCCTGACGGAGGAGAGAGAAGAAGAAGTGGGTCTACTTATAACGTGATCTCACGACCAACATATCTAGGCTTCTAAGTTCTAATACCTATTATACCTTCTATATAGAATAGGACATGACTATCGTTTACAATGTTTACTACAATAAATATACTAGGCCTATATAATATATTGTATTGTATTGTATTGTATTTGATCATTTATAAAGCGCTTCTCATAGCATAAGCCTTTCAGAAGCGCTCTCAGTGTGAGGTACTCCGAGAGAAAACGAAGGTCTTAATGTAAGAGAAAGAGGTAGAGATGATACCAGAGAGGATTGTAGAGCGTAGAGAAGGAGGAAAGTCCATTCCACAGGGAAGAACCTATGCATGCAGGCAAAGGATCTGAATTGAGCGATTGTGGTCCTAACACGGGGAACGAAAAGGTCAAGCCGGTCAGAGGATCTGAGAGGACGCCATGACGTGGCAGGGAGGGGGCGGAGAATTTGGTGACAACGATATTTTGGAGCAAGACCCAGTTGAGATTTGAGAATGAGAACTTTGACTTGGATGCGCACAGAGAGAGTTAGCCAGTGAAGTTGATCAGCCATAAATGTAGAGATAATTATCAGAGAAGCGAGGAAGGCGACCAATAAGTCTGGCAGCGGCATTCAGTACGGAGTCTACGGACTGTAGAGGATCGAGATAGACGAACATTGGGTAAGCCAACAAGAAGAGAATTACAATAGTCAATTCGAGAACAGACAAAAGCATGGACAATTGAGGTGAAGGTAGAGGATGAAACAGATATATATATATATATATATATATATATATATATATATATATATATATATATATATATATATATATATATATATATTTAGAAGAGTGCTGTCAATGCAGGGAGCAGGGACCAGCAAGTATATATCTATCATCGGCATATTTATGGAGACCATTTCCATTGTGTTTATGTTTAAGACTAGAAAATTATGGTTATGACAAAATCAGTAGGTCCAAGGCCAGAGCCTTGTACTATACACTGGCAATAATAATACAGAGGGCAGAGATTTCACCCCCAAATTTAGTACAGTGCTGACGCTCGTGCAAGAGAGCAAGTATAGGCCCCTACCCAGTGGGCCAGTTGTATTAAAAAATATCCGGAATGGGTTGGGCTGCTAGTTGATCGGTTAGTTGTTTGTGTCTAACCGTATCAACAGTCTTACTAAAATCAAGGGACAGGAGCCTTACACAGTGCTTCAAGTTATACATATCCTCTATCCATCACCGCCAATGCTTTCCACTCGAAACTAAAGTCTCTCCTCTTCAAGAACTCTTACCCCGACTCGACTGATCCTGTACCTTCCAACTCTCGACCTAAACGACACCCACCTTAGCAGCTATTACTCTGCCCCTCTGATCCTCTGGAAACCGGACTCGGACCTCCCTCGGACTACAGTACTCTTTTGGACAACTCTTCTGACTAGACGCAGCGCTCGTGAATAAGCTGGTGCCCTGCATGCGCTTGGCTTTCGAGGGGTGCTTCAGAAGTTTGTAGATTACGATTACGATTGGGCTCAGAATCGAGCATCGATTGAAGTTCATAATTATAGGTTATGGATATCAGCGCAGCAGATGTGCACGGACCCGGAAGGGTGGAAAGCGAATTGGTCCGTAAAGATCCTGTCAGAGCACGGTTGAGTTATAAATGGGTAAAAGTACATTATATACGTACAACAATTTTTTCGGTCTAGTTGTTTTTAGAAGTTTAAGCCTATGATGGAGGCACTCCTCCACCGTGGGGTTTTAATACATTGCAGCGGCGAGGCACTCTACCGACAAGGCGAGATGTGTTTTCTCTTTCTGAAATGTCGATACGATAACGTCTCAAAGAGACGGTACTATTTAGTAACGGCAAAGAATAAAAAGTCTAGGTCAATAACCGCGGCCCCAACTACGATGAGCATTATGTTAAGGGAGGGCCTTGAGTCCAACTTAGACCGAGACGTTCGGGCACAATTGCACATCGAAGTCCGGTGGTCTATAGATTGAAGTCGTAGGCCCATGGCTCTAGTTCAGTCGGATTAAATCTCATTGGGATCCTGCGGACCTAGACCACATAGATTACCAACCCGATGTTTATAAAGTATAGTGGTATATGGACACACAAAAATGGTGCCACACGGCTAACTGAAATGCTGCCATTTTAACGATTGCTGAACATCCATAAAACGGTCACAATGTCAAACTGAAGCGTATAGTGATTTATTCAAATTCATATAGTTTGACTGTTCCAAATAAGCTCTAAGCATCGTTCTGTTTAGAAAAACCTCTTTTATTGTTGTTAACCATTATCTGGGCCGACTTTTTGAACTCTGTTATTCGCAAGATGGCACGCAACGATAAAATCACCTAAGTGATCAGAGTCAAAGTTCACTGTTGTGCAACGGCAGCGTGGCTTAAACATATTAGGTGGAGTATATAACACCTATGGACAAAACCTTTTGAACCACCTGTCTTCTAGTATTGTTTTAGTTTTGCCTCGAGTTTTAGTTTCAGTTAGGCCCCCTATTACATAATTATAAGTCGCACATGCTATAGGTGTTTTAGTTATTTCGCCAAGTTTTAGTTTTAGTTTTGATTTTATTTAATAGAAACTGAAACTTCCTAGTTACAGTTTCAGTTTCTTCAGTTTTAGTTCAAGTTCCAGTTTAAGTTATTCGTTCACTGATATAGCCATCAACAATGTAGGCTACATCAAATTACTGCAAATAAGCAGCAGCAACCATTATTCTTACTGGCTTTGACAAGTCGATCACGAATTAACTAAATGAATTTCAGAATTTATATTCTTAAACTTAATGACTCCAAATCGGAATAAATTCAATCATTCTGCTAATGCATGAAGTTCCATTAAACTACACAAGAATTAGTCTAGTCATAGCCTACACACAGAGGCGGCGCCAGACTTTTTTAACCATGCAGGGCGTAGGCCTAACATGCATGCATGGGCAGTCATACAAGTAACCAGTGCAGAGGGCGATTTATGCCCCAAATAAATTCTGGGCAGGGCAAAAATTCAGGGCAACGACCAGGGCAAAGGCTTTTACCAGAGCATTTGCCCTGGCTTGCCCGGGTGTGGTGCCGCTATCACGAAATAGAGTATCCGTCCTCAGACTATCCGGGGATGCATGAATTTATCCCCCGGATGGAATAAACCGGTTTAGAGTATCTGGGGAATAAACCATTCTATCCCCCCCCCGCCATCGTCATACGTATCACGATAGCCTCGACGAAAATCCAGTCAAAATCACCAAAACGAAGTAAATTAATTTCAGGTCGACGTATAGGCTACAAACTAAAGATACGCAACTTAAAATATTTTATGTGTACAATAAATCCAAACAGTACGACTGAATACACTTAGAAACCGCCAAAAATGCAAACTAAACCGAATACTCCATTTCGCTAAGGGGGCTACTCATGTATGGGGGAATAGGCGTATACTCTATTTCGTGAAACCGCCACTGCATGCACCCGATGAGCGATTTATAATTCTCCATGGAGGTAAACCAGATTGAGAGGTTTTCGATCCGACACCATGTTTCGTTGATGTGAATTTGTATGATTGAACAGCATTCTGCTGGAAATCAGGAAAGAGGTCTCAGACAACTGTAATTTTAGCAGTGCCTCAGTACCCATGAAGCATATAAAAACATGTCACAGTGAAACGAAGGATTCGCCCAGTTGAAGAAAACATGATGCCAGTTACACGAACATCAGTGTATTGGCAAGAAGGAAGGATGGAAGCAGTGGTTGAATTCAGCCGGATGCCGCCGGATCTGAGATCGGGCACTTCAACTATTAGACCTGCCATCTAACAGATAAGACCCGCCACCTGAATGTATGTTTTGTTTCAAATATCGACCATATGTATACAAAACTATACATGTATACTTTGTTCACACATTTTATGCTTATCTGAATAGCAAATAGCGAATATATCGGTTATATACATTCGCCAGTTAGGTTTAAGTTTTATCTTTGAAAAGATTTGGGGATCCGGCACTGGATAGAAGGGAGGACAGAAGGAAGAATTGATGGAAGGAAGAAAGGAGAGAGGGAAGGAAGGAAAAGGGACAGATGGGGATAGAAGTGTGGAGGAATGGAAAAAGAATGGATAGAAGAAGGAAGGCGAAGGATAGATCGATGAATGGAAAGATGGATGGATAGATAGATTGAAGGAGGAAAGAAACAAAAAACAAAAGAAAAGGATTGATGGAATGAACCATTGAGCCAGCGAACGAAACGAAGTATATTTTGTATTGATGAATCTACCGTCTATGTGGGTGTGGTTAATGTGATAGTGGGTGTTTATGGCTGCCGTGCGTGCACTTAATCCGTTTACGAAAGCCATTATTGTTTCTCAGCTTAAAGCTCTTAGAGCATTTTTCAATATTATCTGCCTACGTATACGCACTTATGGTGTCTGCAGATATTTTCCCGAAATAGACGACGCACCACAGCTTAAAACTTTACACGATTTTAACGTTCGTTATAATATTATCAGCCTAGTCTATAAAACATGATCCATGCATAGATGTGTATATACATTTTAAGCAGGAATCGACCGGTTGCTGCAACAGGTGTCCGTGCGATGGTCGTATACGGCTCGTTCACGTGACTGTTCAATACTAAAAGAAAACAACGCCCATCAAATTTATGCACGCATCGATCAGAAAGAATACATATACGAATGAGTGGACGCATGCATAAGTATATACAAGGCTATAGCATATATATATATATATATATATTCATCTTCTATAGGATTGCATATGCTTTTACGCATGCGTGCATAGGCTATATACTCCAGCCTATAGTTTTGTCGTAATTCTTGATGGCCTGTGCATGTCAAAGGCACCGATAGGTTTGATGGTTTTGTTGCTAAGTTAAAGTATATGGCGTGCATATAATAGTAATGGTATTTCAATTCTTAGCTCTTTGTCACGTTGGCAGGATCGATTATATTGATTCGACCACTGGCGTCATCTATTGATGAAGTTTTGTGGAAGGGGTGTTGATCCTACCCGACAGAAAGAAGACGAGATCCAACTGCAGCTTCGTGCGATTCATAGTCAGGCTACGAATAACTATAGGCTATTTGGTAAGTGGCCCCAAAAGCTGGAGCTGAGTATCGCAATGTCCTTTCAATCCGTTTGATACACAGCTAGGAACATACATAGGCCTATACAAATGTGCTATATTTACAAGAGTAATCCATGCAGACTACCTCAACATGTGCAAACGCTGCGCAGACTTACTCACTAATAAAACTCCTACACTTCTTCCACCCTTAGAGCCATGGCACTCATACATTTGTGGACAAAGTTGAACCCGGAAATTGCAAGTTTTCAACTATTTCTTCTGTGTCGGCGTTTATCTATGTCTTGGTGATGAAATAAATGGCAGTGACTTTAGACTGTATCTGAGAGTTTACGGAACAGGCTTCTGCATTTTAAATTTGCTATAGCAGAGAGAACGTTATTATGCTATGGTGATACCATTTTTGGAATTAATTTTTCATGGGCAGAAATACGCTAGAAAAAAATTTACACTGTAGAAATTAATTCAGATCAATATCTGAATTCATTAGCAGTGCAGAAATAATTAATCAATGGGATTAAATTTCATCTATAATCGAGCTCTTGCTAAAGCTCGTATTCAACATGGTTGAAAGGGAAATTGGCGCTCAGTTATACAGAACCATTTTACTCATTTGTAAGATGGCGGAAGATGAGTGATACCAAAATTAACATGCAGAATATAAAACATCTATGTCTGCTTTTGAGTGATTTAGGACAGTATCCACAAGACTTCTGTAGCTAGTAGAACAGTCAATCATTATAAAGAAAAATTGCATTAAAAATTGAAGGTCTGCAAAGATATATCACAGGGTTTCTTAAAAGTTATGCCGTAGACGTTAAAGTTTGTGAAGCATGCACCTCCAACTGAAGTACTGACACTAAGTGCTTCATCACAGACAGATGAAGAAGTTCAATGACAAAGGCGTTGGCCCTACCTTCAATGTGTTCAAGTTTCATTCATTTTCTCCTTCTTCAGAAGCTGACTATAGTTTCGGCGAAAAAATTTGCAGTCGTCTTCCTCAGATCGTAGGCGCCGACTCCTTGAAAGCCTTGGGTGCATGCCAATGCACCCAGAGAGAAAGTTCAGTAGGTGCCTGGCACCCAGAAGAATTCAGACCTTAAATTCAAATTTTTTTGCATTACATTCCAGTATCTCACAACTTGAGAAGCAGTACAACACAAATACCTAACAGCCTGTTAACTGTACAATAAATTTGGAAATGTCCTGTATATATAGGTCGGCTATTATACACACAAATTTCGGAACATGTATTGTAAGCAGTAACGTTGCACAATTATGTCAGTCGCCATTCCGTGAGTTTCAAATAGGTTTTCCAACCATGTAACCCTTAACAAGAAAAATGTTCTTTCCCCAAAATGCAGTAAATGTCACCTATGCAATGTAGAATATAAAATTTTTCCCGGGGACTGAGGTAGAACCCAGACAGTGGCACCCAGAGACAAAATCAAAAGTCGGCGCCTATGCATCTGCAGATATCCGTTGACTAAGATCAGAGCGTCGTTGTCATTTCCAGAATGGAAGACTCTGGGTTGTCTGCATGTAGGTTATAGGTAGGCCCACATATACGACGTCTTCTCTGATACGGCGCGACCTGAATATCACGATAATGGGGCGACATTTATGGTTTTTACTGGGAAAGCCAATGAGCGATAAATATGTCAATTTTGAGGTCACTGCGAGAATAAGGTGATCGTTACAGAACCTATAGTATAACGATTCCCTCATTGCGGTGATGACTTTCTAAAGCGGGGCGAAGGGCTGCAGCGTATGAATAGAGCCCAGATGTTGCGATCTCAGCTGGGACTTTTGGATTTCCGTGAAATGTCAGACTGTGTATATAGGTGGGAATGGAACCTCCGTCGTGGGAATTATAGTAACGGTGCTATTATAGAAGTCGTTAGTTTAGACTACAGTGTAGTACAGTGCAGTGTTCCGTTTTCTGTTGCTTTATCTAATTGAGCTCAGTATAACTTTGCAAGCGTCAACAATCCCAGTTTCGATTTTAAAAAAAACACATTATTGTCGAAGTAAGTTTGAACCATCTGGAACAAACCTCTCCATTTCCTTGCGACACAAATTACCTATTTCAAAGCCGTTTTAGGATATACGTATTATTTTGTCCTTGACGGCCCGGTTTTTGGTTAGCAGGAGAGGCAGGTAGGCCTACTGTATTGGATAGAGGCGGTGTTATATAGAGATAGACGAACATATAGACAGACAGTAGTTAGACAAGGGGAGAAATAGAGACAAAGAAAATTGCAGTAACAGAGCATATATATGCTTGAGAAGAGAGCGACATAGGCAAAGTTGGAATCAGACGGAGAGACATATTGGCCTGCGCAGATGGAAACAAGAGATGATGGCTGCCTCCGATGAACGTAGAAATGTCTGAGCACCCTGATCGTTATTTAGAAGCGATTATTGCGTTCATTTAATGTGATACAATGCAATTATGCAACTCAATGCTGGTTCCTTTCTGTGTTGGTTCCTTTACATCTTGGTTCCCTTCTGTGTTGGTTCCTTTACATCTTGGTTCCCTTCTGTGTTGGTTTCTTTACATCTCGGTTCCCTTCTGTGCTGGTTCCTTTACATCTTGGTTCCCTTCTGTGTTGGTTCCTTTACATCTTGGTTCCCTTCTGTGCTGGTTCCTTTACATCTTGGTTCCCTTCTGTGTTGGTTCCTTTACATCTTGGTTCCCTTCTGTGATGGTTCCTTTACATCTTGGTTCCCTTCTGTGTTGGTTCCTTTACATCTTGGTTCCCTTCTGTGTTGGTTCCTTTACATCTTGGTTCCCTTCTGTGTTGGTTCCTTTATGTCTTCGTTCCTTTCTGCCTTGGTTCTTTTCCATCTTGTTTCCTTTCTGTCTTGGTTCCTTTCTTCTCTCTGTTGGTCCGTTTATTCTCTCGTTCGCTCGTCCAATCCTTCGTTTATTCGTTTCATTCGTTCCTAACCTCAATCATTCATTCTTTTGTCTGTTAGTTCATTCAGTCATTCAATCATTCGGTCTTACATATAGAGCAGCGTGTCATTTCTCCGATAGAGACCTAACGGGACCTCGTCATGTCCTCGGGCTATCGTCTGCACACAGTCAACCGATCGACCAATCAGCTGCTTGCCACGGTACACGCCGCCGTCATAGGCCTACCTGCTAATTTATTAATTTATTCAAAAGGTGTGCGCAGAAAAGCGCTTTATGGGTGACCAATGACGCGAGTCTCAGGTAAACTAACTAGGCTGTTACCTGCCGTCATCAGCAAGCTTCGATCCCTAGCCCGCGAAAGACATAAAAGGACTGGCTTTCCTCCTCGCAGCTCAGACCATGACCGTCGTATAGGAAAAAACTGTTTTGCTGTACATATAGCGCTCGTAAAGTTGATCGGTTGAATACTAGACGGTTGCGTAACTTACGCTCTAGGACCATGGCTAGTCCGACCCACATCGTCTGCGTTTTCTGCGTTACAGCGGGCCAGAACGGAGAGAACCTCGGGTCAGACGAAGAACAGATCGTACAGTTTGTCTACCTATTGTACGACCTCGCTAACAACAAGGTAGGCCCAGTATGACTCTAGCATATGTTACCATATTGTTGGACGGAACAGCGAAAACTGCAGGACATGTAGGAATAACAGAGACGATTTCTTATCATAGCTACAGGTAGACTTCATTAGATATAGAACTACGCAGGTAGAATCCACCAGAGAACTTGTGCTTTCTCTAACGATTGTTAGTAAAACACATTGTCTGGCAACAGACTATAGAGTCACTGGTGCGTAAACAGAGCGTGTCAATTCATTGCTAGGAACTTCTTACAATACAATACATTACAATAAAATACAATACGACAGCAATTGACATTTTCCTCCTTTTTTAAGTCCATACGGTAGAACATCAATGGCGAGCAACTAACTGTATTCTCGAAGGACTTGCTCAAGCTCATGGCCTCTAAGCAGTGGCCGCCTCATTGGAGGCTCAAATCCCTACTCTTACAATAACGGTAGGGCCTAAGCTTATTGCCATGAAAGGCGAAACCGTCTACAGTTATATGAAGCACGGAACAGTCCTTTATTAACATAATTGCAGATGTCCCGCACAATATGACAACGTCTCTGTTTCCTCGGTGTGCTCACGCTGGAAGTGCCTCTGAATAGTCATTACTGCTAGAGGCGCTTTATAAATGCCCAGATACAGTACAGTACAATGTGTCTGCTGTTTGCTTTCATGAGTCGGGACACGCCAAAGGTGAGCTCGGTGATTTAAACCCCTGTCCTTTCCATGCAGGGTGATCTATGGGATTCAGTTAGTAAAACGCCGTGCTTAGAGAGGGTAAGACTGGGGTAGGCCTACTTACTTCTGAACGAGAGACACCCTCGCCAACCGAAGCAAGACATACGAGACGACCTGTTTAAGGGGCGCGCGTATTACGACATGGGCGCTCAGCGGGCTAGTCCATGGCATCTTGAGTGGCAAGGGCTAACGAGGGCTAAAGAGGGCTAAAGTTACGTGTGCTAATACAGCCGCCCCTGCAGCCAACGATTGACCCCACGACCTCTTCAGTCCCAACGGCAAATACCACTCATCGATAAAAGAACTCGCTCTCGGGTTTAATTTACATGGTGGCCTATAACACAGGCATAGAACAGGCCAATACATAGAGTATATATCTCACAGGATGAGGTCGTAAACCTTCGTAAACGCATTCATAAGATTTTGTACTCAAGACGCAAATATATACCCACAGAGTGCAATAAACATATACACAAATGCACTTGTAGGCCCTTTACAGGTAGGCCTATACGCCTGTTTGTGGAAGCCCTTCTTGGCTTACAAACGTGAACAGCATTGCAGTAAGAACAACAACAGTGTATAATATGGCGGTTACAATCACTCCATAAGACAACTAAATCGTAAATTTAAGATAAGACATATTTATTATATCGTTGTTATTTAGGCCGCGCGTGGCGCTGAAATTGTTTATTTCTACATATTGATCGTCTAGTTTATAAATACACCATACGATGGAATGGGGTATTGAGATGGGGTAGAGGTGCTCGCACTGTGGTGTAATGTCAATGACGTATTCTGCTTTTGCGTGCACTGTTGACGTCTAGTTCTTGTTTGCTTGGACTATTTGCGTGTCTGAGTCTGAGGATTTATTCATCAAGTACTTTTAGGGCATTTGGGACACATTCGGACACCTTCCATCATCGACCGTCATTTGCACGTGTGCCTGACCATAGACTACATAGGTTGGCAGTTTCCGGTTGGGCAATGTGGAGCCGCCATGCGACCGGGAAATCGCGGATCCATTGATGCAAGGGGCAAGTGATGATCTTCAAGGGGTAACGAAGCCCAATAGGTAAAGGCTTCTTTTCCCGCGACTTACAGACTCTATACTGAGTTTCTTGTAAGGCGCTATATAAATGGCCATATACATACATACATACATACAACACCGGTCCCGCAGAGTCCGTGTGGAGATTTATGAGTGCGGCGCTGTCTACTATCAACGCAATGACTGCCAGACGGTGACGTTACCGTGTGTTGCGAGCGCTTCATTAGATAGTAGATATTCGTTTTATTTTCTGATAGGTTGACAGACCGCAACCATATACATACAATAGAAAGAAGTGTTAAATAATTAAATAATTAGAGGACAAAACAGTCAGGTATACAGTCAGGTGAGACCTAGGGCAAGCGTTTGTAAAGTACACGTGAGATAAAGTTCCTTCTTGACGTCCTTAGCAGGCAGTTCAGAGTCATGACGTCTTGGGCGGAGGTTATATCGTCGTTGCACAATTGGCGGATATAATAGCCCACGTAAGACATGGCATTCATTCCTTGTGGTTCTCGTTCTTCTTTCTCCTCCTCTTCTTTCTCCTCCTCCTCCTCCTCCTCCTCCTCCTCCTCCTCCACGCAGCAATATCACGAAACACTATACTAGAACGATACTCCATGTTTAGGTTCTACATGTATGCGAAGTCTCCGATTGGCGACTTTTCCAGCTGTTCGAACGTCATTCGTCTACAAACTCCAGCATCATTTAGACGAATCATACGCGCCTTCTGGATGTTCCTATAAGGCGCTATATAAATACACCTATAGTCCTATACACACAAATTCATGCACACATAGATACATGCGTACACTCAAGTATGCATACATAGATAAATGCACAAAGCCATACACTCATGTGTACACCTACAGCGTTATGTCTGTTTTTAACAAAATAAACGAATATATGATGATGCATACATAGATATAATATAAACGTATATACACAAAGGTGTAGCCTAGCCATGTGTTTTATTATAGCTTAGTGTAATAGAGTTGGATACAGAGTAATGCGGCATTTTAGAGCAACATTATTGCCAGCTAAAACTCAATCAATGGGAACGTTCCGTACACATTTAGGCACGTGGCTTTCTCAGCTCTATACGACGAAACTGGACACAGTAGTTGCGAAAGTTTACCTTATAGATAATATTATGCACTTTCGCAGGCTTCGCAATGAACATTGCCTACTGTCGGAGAGGTCACTTCATTTTTGGACACATTAGACTGTACTTCGAAACCCAGCGTTATGACTGTACTTTGTTGACAGACAGATTTATAGTCTGCTCAGCGCATATCTTACGGTAAATAGGCCTACAGCAGTCATATAGGCCTAAACATTGTGATTGCATGTCCGAAGGCCGTGTTTACATTGCAGTTATTGCAGACAAGGCCACAATCATAATATTATAGGTTAAAGAAGTGCGAGCATTGCCTGGTTTTGTATAGACCGAATACCAAATTCAGAACAACTTAAATATGAGCAGATACAGAGGTGTAAAGTAAGAGTTATACGATGTAGTTAGAGCTAGGGATGAGCCGATTATCAGTTCGGAAATCGGATCCGGCCGGATATTGCACTAATCGGCATTAATCGGAATCGGCGATCCCAGGACTACCGATCCAAATACCAAAAAAGTAATATTTTTGACCAAAAGCAATTTCTTTTTTCATTAATACAGAAATAGTAACCTGTTTTGGCGAGCTCCTGTGGTAATCTTTAATCTTTAATTAATTGAAAGTCCGTATAAATAATATAAAATTGTTATTCGACGTGTAAAAAAATGGCGTGCAGTTAGGTTTTCTTCTTATGCCACGCGGTTTCAAACTTTCAAATGTTAATTTCTTTTAAATAGTTCAGTGCATAAACTCTTATTGGAATTACATCTATCGAGAATATACAAGATTTTGTTTTCATTTCTGTTTTGTTAATTATTCGGATCGGAATCGGAATCGTCGAAAATAGGAGACCAACTATCCGAAATCGGAAATCGGTAAAAAAAAATGCCAATCGGCTCAGCCCTAGTTAGAGCTGCCAACCGTCTCGGATTCGCCGGGAAAGTCCCGGAATCCGCCTAGTGCGTCCAGTGCCCCAGATTGATACCAAATTGTCCAGGAAATTTGGTGCAAATATGTCCTTCCCCAAATGTTCTTGCTTTCGCACACTAAACTTGAACAGCCGGCCGTAGTTTTACAGAGTGGCCATCTATGAACGACTATTTTCAGTACGCTGTACGGCTGTAGATCCTAAATTAGACTGAGACAACATTCGTTGCATACAGTGATGTGGACAGGGTAAATTGGTAATGGCATAGCAAGTGACTATGCGGGCTTCCAGGATTGGCAAAATCAAAAGTTGGCATCCCTAAATGTAGTCGTAATTTTAATCGCAAATTAGTGATTGCGTCAATTAGGAGATTGACTTAATGAATTCAATGATTGTGATAAAGTCTAAATCTAAAATTCAATCTGAAGAAATCTAAATTGTTGCAATCATTCACTGTTCAGAGTGGGTATAAACTGAAAGTGCAAATCACGTTCGCAATGCGCTGTGTGGGAAGGCTAGTCGAGATTCTGCATAGGTAAGAAAGAGAAGTGCAGACCAACATTGATACAGATGCAGAGTTGTTGAGAAATCAGAGGCGGAGAGACATAAATAGAGTGACAGAACAAAGGACATACAGAGAGACACAGAAACAGACAGGCAGACACATACCGTGCAAATGCAGATCGACATACAAGCATTGACTTAATGCTTTTACTTTGTCAGCATTATATGCAGGTAAGAAGTTACCATCTGCATCCGTCTTCTACTGAACGTGGGACTATCTCTTTGTCCTACTATTGTCACATCTAAATATGCATGTTTCTCATTCCCTGTCTGTGTCTGTGCATCCGTCTGAAGATTCATCTAGCGCCTTTCCCGAACCTCAAAGAGATACATTGACATGACTGCCTTATACAGGACTAATAGGACTTCGATGGAAGACGGCTGCGACTGCTTGGATTTTCATCGGGAGGTCATTCCAAAAGGACGGTCCAAGTCCAACACACAAGCAAGCAGGAGACTCCTGATGCGTCCAATTCGCTTTACTCAATCGCTGGGATAAGAGATCCTAACGGGACGAGTCGACGACGTAGATCATTTCCATGCGTATAATTCAGATCGTTTATATAGAGCTCGCTCAAGATAGAATCATAGTTTGTCGGACAATGAGAGGACTCGTTTCTAAGACCAAACCGAATATCGATGCCTGCCGTGAGCAAAAGGGGTTTGCATGTAATGCACCACTTCCATTCAGAAACAGTGAAGCATCTATAACATACTGTCGAAATAACTGAAGATTTTTGGCAGTTGGTCACAGTTCTGGCGGAGTGAAGTTGACATAAATGATCTGAGTGAAGCTTACGCATCTGGAATTAAGGCGACCAGTGCATGAATGGCGTTGCAACAGTCATAGTGCCTACATATGTAGGCCTATTAACTACATTATTAACTACCTATTAACTAGTATCTATAAGTGGGTGAATGAGGTGGGGGGTTTGGATGTGTGTGGGTGTGAGAGTCTAGCTGGTCTGTTTGTCTCTAGGACTCGGTCAGCTTTCTCAGCGCGTTTGTTTTTGAATATATACATGTCCTCTAGTCTGCTTATTCTGTGTCCTTTTATGATAATTCGCTGTAAAATTACTAGATTAGATAATAATCATGTTTGTCTTCCTTTGTCTCTCAGGCTCTAGATCTATACCTTCGATCTGTCTGTCCCTCTATTTCTCTAGCTATATTTGCCTCTGTCTCTTCCTCTGTCCGTGTTTCTCTCTGTTGTTTGCCATATAACGGTGTCACGAGAGAGGGTTAATGACCAATCCCCTCGTTTCCGTGGACTTCAACAAGCATAGCCACATTAGCCAGTCCTCAACGTTGAACTATAGGGGCTTCCGCTCCCTTGCTTATCTCGTTTCTCGGCGTTTGTGAATTTGGCCAAACGTGCAACAGCTGTTCTGCGCCGCCGTGTGTGTTTGTGTGCGCGTGTGTGCGACTCACGGCAGCTGACAAAAGCCAGAGTGACAACGACAACGACAACAGCTGTTGTTATAATTAGTATTCCTCAGTTCACAGGCAGCCCACCTCGACAGGCAGCCAACGAAAACAGTCAATAGAACTTTATGTATATATAAATATGTGCAGTCCCGATATACATATTCAATATATACATATATGTATATATAATATATATATAATATACATATATGTATATATATGTATATATATATTATATATATGTCCTATGGGTATTCTGTGTTATGCATGTGTTATACAAAAGTATTGACCTATCGGCCCATTATTATACGCCTGACTCCTATGACTGTACTGCGGTAAGTTTGAACAGAGGGGGCGTATAGGCCTGTCAGTTGTCTGACTTAACGGCTCTAGCCATGCATGCGGCCGGTAAATCAGTCCTAAGTCTCTCTCTCACTGGCCTAGATAATGCGTATGGAGTACATGCGTATAACGGTACAGGGCCCTAATTATTAAATTAACAGATTTCACAGGTCGTTGAATACGTATGTTTGATTATACACACGCGTGCTTGAACTACATAGATGCAATCACTTTCCCATATGTGAATGAGATTTGTGTAAAATACATAAGCTGTCTACATAGTTCACAATTACTCAGAGCTTATCGGCTTGGCAAGATTGTCTTCCTCAGTTGGTTCAGTGCAGGTGTAAGTTCTCTGCGATCTCAAACCACAGTGTTCAGCGTTCGAATTTCCTATACGGTGCGCCATCTTATATCTGCATTCTGTGGTCAAACAATACAACCAATTTGCCAAAAGCTCTGACATATCCATATTAATGCATTTAACCTGATTCTACTTCGGTTTGCCAGCCTGACCACAAACGAAGATATATACCACCATGATCACCGATTACCACCGTATCACCACGCTGTCTCCACGGCTTGACCTCCTTGGATATTTTACCTGGCATCGGAACGAATAGAACAACCTGGCTATTGCGAACTTGATTTGATATAGCGCCGGTGATAAGCTGGTCTCCTTGTGGGCGCTCAAAAATCTTCTTAGATTTACATTTCATGATTTACATCATATTACATTGCATAAATAACCCGACCATTTCAGTGCCTTCGGACAGTAGCCTACATTTGAATTAAAATAAAACCGTATTCGCATCGTAATCGTAATCTCAAAACTTCTAAAGCGCCACTCGAAAGCCAAGCGCAGGGCACCAGCTTATTCAGGAACGTCGAACATTTTATTAAGCGCCATACATGAACGCCCGCATAAATTTGTTCAGGAGAGAGAAAATGTTAAATCTGGGAAAAGTTATAATCGCCTGATATGGATCAAACGTATTTGGATTCTAATTCCAGGGGGCAAGTGCCCCATCTTACCCCGATGACGCCATAATAAAAAAAACTGATATACTGTCTTCCTATCAACATAAAGGTACAGTTTGGACAAGATGTTCTTCAATTTGTCACGTGCCACATGTTGCGCCAATGTGCTTCGTGTAGGGCTAGGCCATACATCACTTTCCGTCACAGGACCTCTCCCAACATCCACAAACTCTATAAAGGCTTGTACATGCATCACATAATTGTTCGATGTGGTTCAGTACCACATAGCATTGCATCACGTCGTCCTATTGTCCGGAGGCGTAACCAGAAAATAAAGTGGGAGGGTGTCATTAACTGGTGCAACTGTCTTTACGAGCCTGTGAAAGTAGCACTTAAATGGTTAACCTATAATTATACGTTAATATTATATCTGAATTTGCACTATCTTGTTTTTGGCACATAAGGAAACACGGGTTCTATCTTCACACTACTCTCCCTTCAGAGGCTCTCTGCCATTGATAATGTCTTAGAACCATACATACATACTCATGCTCAACTTACATATCTTAGTCTATTCAACACATCTCTGAATCTGTTTCCCATCTGTCTGACAGCAATGCACATCTTAGAAGCCCACAAAAGTCGCTATATCTGTGTAGACATCTTGAAGGGACGCTGTCAAATCTCGAGTAGATATCTTGAAAGGACGCTATATCTGAGTAGATATATTGAAGGGTCCCTATATCTGAGTAGATATGTCTGAAGCAAGCACTTTCTATCTGAGTAGATATCTTGAAGAGGCGTTATATAATTGTCAATTAAGCGGCATTGCATTATCTATTAGTGCATTGCTTCTGGTGTACATGTATATGGTGTTACAGGTGGCGACGTTACAGCAGCACTTTGTCCGGCCGACGGCGCCTGACGACTTGATCAGTGAGACAGTGTTGACGGAGGAGTGTAAGATCCAAACTGGTCTTCCAGAGGATGCCATCCGCAATGCTCAGCCACTTGAACACGTTCTCGATGAGGTACAGTTGCATGCACGCCCTGCACTTTATATGACTGCTCTGATCTCGTTAAGTGAAGTTCATTGGTCACTCTAAAAAGGTAGTATAGGGTCTAAATGTGTTAACAGTCACTTAGAGTAGAAGATTTATGTACGGTCAATGCACACAAGAGGCCCTTCAGTATACATTAAGGCTCAATTTAATTATCGTTGTTCTGGTTGCGAGTCCACGTAATATCTTTGGGCATTCAATTCGTAGCAGTGGATTGTTTTAAATTATAGGAGACAAACAGTGTTGGCCAAAAACCTTTGAGAGTAGGCCTATAGAAATTTACTAACTGGTATTTAAAACCAACTGTTGGATAGTTAATTTTCAGTGAAAGTAACTAATATCATTAATTATTCAGACATTATACTGGAAATGAAAAGTTACTAGCTACCAACAAATAGTTACTCTAGAAAAAGTAACTACGGTAGTAATTGTTGGTTATGTTGTTGATTAGTTCGAGCGCTTCCTCTGCTCAAAGGAAGTTCATCCGGACCACGGAGGAAAGCCGTTCTGCTTCTGCACGGATGGTCCTCTCCACCTGCGCATGTGTCTCATTCCGGAATGCATCCGGAAGAACATCAACCTACCAAATCACTTCTTCCGGTTTTTCGATCTGAGAAAGGAATTCAAGAAGCTGTACAAGTGCGAGGGACCAATCAACTGTCTCAAGGACATGCTAGACTGTATCCTTACTCTATATACACACTCTGAACGCAATCTATATCGCACAGCCAAACTTCCAATCAGTCTACATGCGTTCATGCATTCATTCATTCATTGATTCAGAGAGGACTTATATATAGCGCCCCTCCAATAGATACCTACTCAGAGGCGCTCACAGCCCAACTCCGGCGATACCGGTAAAGCACAGTTTTCAGATGCTTGTATAATGTATATTGAAGGTGTATGCAGAGTGACAGAGTCCATAGTTAACATTTTAGGTCATTGGATTTCTTTTATGATCTTTACGAAAAAAAATAAAATTTACAAATATAATCATTAACATATCACTAATTTTATACGTCCATCTTGCACAACCAAAAACTATCTGCATCTCCTGTGTAGTTCGTTTTCATGGCGGAGAATCGTTAGCTGAAAATTCAGATCTAAGTCTTAGCTACATGTAAATTCAGATCTAGTTAAATTCTTAGCGAATGCTATTGCACCGCAATCTGTAGATAATAAATTAATTTAAAAAATTCAGACATGAAAATAATATTGAAAACAAATTGTCCAATGTTTCCGAAACATGGCTTTTTCTGGCGTTCTAATCTTATCTTGAATCTTTTTGATGTCATATAGGGGCCTATGTGTCTTTTCTGAAGGCGTGTTTGTGTCCTTTTTGAAGGCATGCTTGTGTCCTTTTTGAAGGCATGTTTGTATCCTAAACTAAACCTTTCTAAACTGGAAACCTTGCAAGACGGGCGCTAAACTTGAATAGATCTATATTAGAATTATCTGTTATTTTTTACTGTTCAATATCGAGAAATCGCTTGGAATCTAGACGGCATCCTTAACAGTTTCTTAGTTTTGGGACTGGAAGGCGACCAATCGGTTGAATACGGAATCCGCCATTGCCAAGGCATGGCCGCCATCATCGGACGATTCGTAAACGATGGTAGGACATCAGTAACTAAATAACTTTATCACTAAAAAATATACACTAAATTAACTAAATTACTTATCACAAACTTAGCTAAATAACTTAACACTACACGATAATATCTGTCTTTCTGTTAGTAGTTAGATTTATGTCTTCTGTCATTTGTGTTCATGTGAATTGTTTCAATTGCATAATTGTACACTGTAACCGGTTGCGGTTTGTCAACCGTTGTTGCAATAAACGAAAATATTATTATTATAATCGTCTTATAAGGGAGGCTGGAACCCGTACTCTGCGCGTTACAAGGTGAGCAATAATATTATACCGTATCCCACCACACAGTAACTGCTGACAGTACTAAACTGCAAAGTAGGCCACATTATAGGTTAGCTGAGTCAGAATGCAGACCTATCTTGACGTCAGTATAATTATGCTGGTTGCAACAGCGTTGGCTGTACAACGGGTTCAGGTAGTCTGGAATAGGTCGCCTGGGGCGAATTAGTACATAGATAGAATGAGGTCATTTGTCAGTTTTAATCATATCAAAAAGACAATAAAATATATCACGTTGTGTGTTGCACTCCGCCATGCGGTGATGATTGCTATTAAAGTTGTCCAAAACGAGAATATTCCAACGGTTGACTTGACAGAAGCGGACTCGGACGTAATATACCCACGAAGAGACGAGGCATTTGCAAGTAAATTACTTAAAATCAAGTAAAAATACACATTCTTTCCGAACTAAATTTGGCTGCGACCGGATGTTCCATCAGCGAGATTCCGACTCCAATTATGTATATAGCTAACTTGAAAATTCCGAAATTCAGACCTGAGGTCCCTGATTGGCATTTGCTGTTCCTTTGCTAACAGGTGGTAGCTTGGCTGAACCGGAAGTAATCAAAGATAAACTGGAACCTGGAGTCTGGTAAGTGATTTTTTGATTGATATTTAATTGGTAATTGGCCAATGGGAATCTATAGACGGTATACATAATGCGCGAGATTCGACAGGTAAATTTCAAGAGAGGAAACGACAGAAAGAAAATTTATGCGCTAAGGAAGTAAAAATTAAAAGCAAAAATTTCAAAAAGACGATAACGAGAATACGAATGTGAGGGAGATTTGGATACAGAAGAAGCAAGTTAAATGCGATGTGTCTTCACCGTGTTCGAAATTGGTCCCCAACTAACGCGGAGAATGTCGTGCAACTTAAAACATTGGTCAGAGGTTTTAATGGGAAGATTGGTTGTTCACTGTCTAAACGACTAAAAAGTCCAGAAAATGTCTTGACTTGGCACCGCGCCCTGCAAAAATGTCTCATGCATCATCATCAGTGTCAGTAATGTATGCACTTCCGTGTTAATGGGTGATGCAACGTGTAAATGCCCTAAGGCGGAGAGACGCCCGTGTAATAACCCTATACCTGCTATTATTGCGATATCTGTTAACTTCACCTCGTATAAGAAATACGTGTAATCACTCGACGTTAGATAACTGTCAGAGGCGATCGAACCAAGAATTCTTCGACATGCAGTGAGCCCAGCATTTAGTGACAATTTCAATGCGATGGCCTCACAGTACAATCACATTGGCGCCCTTTACTTAGGGTTATTCCCCTTGCCTTTTTGATTTGTCTTGCCTTGTATTGCTGCACTTTGAGTGCCATGCTTTGCCTCACCCCAATGGTAATCGTAATCTCCAAACCTCTAAAGCGCCACTGGAAAGCCAAGCGCAGGGCACCAGCTTATTCACGAGCGCATTCAACCCTAGTTTACCAGCAAAGGTAACTAAGCTTGAAGGACACCGTGAGCCAACGCATAGACTAAGTTTTGGCCGCGGTTTAAAAACCGAGTTCACGCTTACGATTACCGGGTACCTTGCCTGGCTTTTGATTACCTTACCGATGTTACCGTCTACCGTTGTCAATGTATTGCTACCGTGTAGGTTTTCAGACTGTAAACCGAGAATGCGTCGTTGCATAACATTGTACTGAAGTTTGAAGCACATGAAAATTCCAAAGGCAGAAGTCATAAAGTCATTTCACCCGAGGCCATGCATTCGTTTCTGCCTGTCCGTCTGACCAACCGTTTGACCCTCTATCTGTCTGTCTAGGTCTGTCTGTCTGTCTGTCTGTCTGTGTATCGGTCGGCCGATCGGCGTCATGCCTAATTGGTGAAGGGGAGCTTCGTATCATACGAAGAAGGGGCGATTGCCGACTCTTGTGCTTAGGCGGCGACCCTTCAGAAGGGGCGTGAGAAAACTAATCGTCGAATCACAGATGCGACCAATTATGGTCGATAGTTTGCCCCGGGTTGTGAGGACGACAACCCAAGAGCCCTGCAGGTCATGCGCGCATGTATGTCATCAGATGGAAAATATTGAAATTAGACACCACAGATGACGCGAATAGGGACAAAGACACGTCTCAATTACCACCCGAGTGTTCTATCAACACCCGCGTAAACAATAAGGTCAATAACACTTCGATTGTTCCTGATGACGACCAACGTCCAAAGCATCAAGCGATGATTCTTCGAAAGCAAAACATCTAAACAAAAACAGAGTTCAACAATCTCGCTTCGTTTTACGTAAACAGGCAAGTCCCCGTGACGTCAGAACCAGCCAAGCAGAACGACGGGCAGA
>JACEVL010000507.1:3370937-3393437 GCA_020284085.1 Aporrectodea caliginosa | reverse complement strand
TATTTAATTGTGTGGGCGATTAGTGCGTGTTATGTGCCTACCGTCGGTGCGAGTCATTGCGGTCAGAAGTCAATACCATCGTCGACAAGAAAGAAGGAAAAGTCGTCCTCCCTCTGACGATGAAGCAGCACTTAGGATTGAATTGCCAGCCGCCGCGTGATGTGCAGCCGACCTCAGTCCGTCCCTTTGCAGCGCCAGATGTGCGTGGAGTCGTCATCGAGCGACCGACCGTCCGCCTTTCCTCTTCCACGCCTCCATCCCTCCCTCCCTCTCTTGCGCTCCTCCCACTCCATGCCCTGGAGGAGGTCGCCTGTTGCAGACACTGAGCGTTAACGGATAAAGTGCACCGGGTGTGAGATTCAGAGACCGCGTGTTTAAAGTAGCAACCCGCGTTCTAGACATGACTTCTGTCTTAACATTTATAACTTAACTGACTATCATCATCATCAGTTCTTGACACCAGCCATTTGGCGGTTATGGGTACGAATAAATGATTTCCGTTGTCCTCGGTCATTTGTCGAGTCCATTGGTCCTCTTAATGCTAGTCCAAGTGATGTTATGGCCTCATTAAAAATATTATCTATCTATAGCGTAGTCTCGGTCTGCCTTTGTTTCTTTATCTATTGAATCTCGCATGTAGTGCTGCTTAGTGTGGGATTCGGTCAGCTGGCATTCTCTTTACTTTGTCCAAAACATCAGAGGCTTTGTTAAACGACTTTATCTATAGCAGGGTTGTTTGGATACCTAATGATTGATTGTCTTATGTCATCGTTTCTTATTTTCTGCAGTCTTGAAATCCCTGCGATCTTCCGTAGCCAATTCATTTCTGCTGTAAAAATTCTTTTCTCGTCTTGTTTTCGCATTGTCCAGCATTCCGATCCGTGTAGAAATCGGTTGAATTATAACAAATCTAAAAAAGTGCGTTTCAGCTCTCAAGAATAACTGAAATTTCCTATCAGCTGGAACAATTCATTGGAAAGACAGTCCAGACCGTCCAGTGCAGGCATGAGAAAGCGCGCCTTGCGAGGGATTAGGTAAAAGTAAATGCACACGTTTTTATATATATAGCGACCGCATACGGCCTCGACCGTGCTCATTTTTCAATGAATTGATCGGGTGATATACCTCACCAACGCTGCCCGTTTGAATGGATGCCACACCAATTAAGGTCCTCGTGTGCGGACCGTATAGGCCTACTAGTCCGACAAATAATTATTATTGTTCCTGGATGTCATGTGAATCAGTGTATTCGTCTTAAGACTGTTTCAAGGAAACGCTAAGGTTTGCGTTACTATAACAGTAGGCCTAACACTTAGTCGCACATTTGTAATCTTCTTAAGGTACTCGAATGCCAAGCACAGGGCACCAACTTATTCACGAGCGCTGACCATGCGTGCATTGGCCACAGCCAATAAATTCTGAATCAAACGATTGGGAAACCATTAGAAGCAGCGTATTATTCGTTGCGATACTATTGTCATTTCCCCGATTTTCCTATGAAATTGACCTTTTTGACCTTAAATAACCTCGGATCGTCTTACATTTAATAGCCTTGTTTCTTACCACAGGTAGCCCTTATCAAGTCGAACACACAAGAAAGAATTAACCGATTGCAACAAATATTGGCCTAGATCTGGCCATATTGTTCTGATTTCTGCTAGATTTAATTTTTAATGTCTTCGAATGACCCAGAATTTAGCGTAAATATTTTTCCCAGATGTAGCTTTCGTCGAGACAAACAGAAGAAAAAAGTTAATCCAAATCGGACTCTTCGTTCATTCTTTGTCATAAAAAAGTGTAAATTGGGTTTACTAATCCATATGTTATGAAAGTCTAAGGTAATTCCTACTCATATAAACCTCTGTGGCTTGTGAAGCACTTAAGGAAGTTAAGGGTGAACTGGTGCGAGGCAACTGTTGGCACTTGGATTCTGTGCAAGAAAGCTTTTCATAATTTCACCAGGTCTGAGGCTTTCATTGCGTTCAGGCCCGTGTTAAGGGGCCCTGGGGCCCTGGAGCACTCTGTCATGTTGGGGCCCCTCCGACTTTTTCCGGCTCCTCGCTCCCTTCCCTTTCTCCTCCTCCTCCCTTCCCTTTCTCCTCCTCTCCCGCCCCTCCCTATTTTCCCCTTCCCTTATTTAGTAATATTCAAGTCTGCTCAGACTCCAATCAGCAACAAATTCAATAATAATAATAGTAGCCTAAGCATATTAATTTTACTCAGGCATATTATAGCTTCATTACAATTTCCGTTGTGTTGAAAACCGATCGTTCGTTGTCGCCTCTAAAAGGTAGGCCTCTCTCAGAAAGAAATTACACGGGTGACAGATATACTTTGAAAATACAATATTACAAAAGAATCTGAAAATTACGAAATAACATTGTAGGGCGACTATTTTACAGACTTACCTTGTATTTTCACATCAGAGCAATCCCTTTGCATAGTATAATTAGCATTATACAACTAGTAGTATAATTGCAAAAAACTGATATACTTTCTGCGACTGCTTTGTCTATAGCCTGTTCAGTTGAGTACCGTAACTTTGAGACTGATAGCCTGCCATCACTTCTGATTTTGCGGCTTCATAAGGAATAGACAATGTTTCACAATTATTAGGCGTTGATAGACTGAATAGTACTTGAAGTTGCAAACGTTTCATTTCCATGTATCCTGTCTTTAGAACTCAAATTTAATATCATCGTCAAGTTCCTCAGCGATCGATCTGCCGACTATTTCCGGCTCACTATCATCACTAGCCTGACCAATCAGTCAAAGACATAATCAGACGCAGACTGCGATGCAGTACTATTAGGCTACTTTGAAAGAACGTCGTCAGTTTTGGGGTGCTAAACACTTTGAGATTTCGCTTCCTTGTTCAAGCTTTTCAGCCCTTTCAAAAGCCCTCTGGCATAGGCCTACATGTACTTGCTAGTGCTCGCCATTACTGAATGATTATTCATACTTTAAGTTTAACTTATAATGACTAAAACTACAGCAAAGTTACTGTAGCTGTAGATTTAACGACTGATAGATAGATTGAATAATAGATGGATACGAATGAGATAGAAACGGTTCTCTGTCTTACATGCATACTACATATATTAGATATACATATACATTTATATATATATATGTGTATTAGATTATACATTCATACATACGCACACACATACATAATACTTACTTACACATATGCATGAACGCCCAAAGGCTATGTATACGTATGATAATAGTTCAAATTACATTGACTTTTGACCCTAGGCGGCCACCAGTCGTGGCTTGAACCTGGTTCGCCCGGTGAGCTGAAGCCCGGACCCCTTGATTAATAATATCTAGAGGGCCTTGGCTGAAGGCATGCTGTTCAAAGTCCATGGCAGGAAGAAGGAGAAGAACGAAGAGATAGGTATACCGAAGCGTGGTCAGTCTATAGATTATAGACTCCCTTGACTAGTAATAGCCTCACCCAAAATAACTCCAGAGTCATATCTAAGAAGTTTCAGGCTGAGTGGAAAATAATGTGACTTGTCGCCGTACTTTAACAAATATGAATTCTATTTTTTTCACCAAAAGTGAATAAGTGAATTCAATTTGCGTTTTGAGATGCAGAAAAAATTACTCTTATTTGGGATTGGGGGCCCCTTTCTCGTCGGGGGCCCTGGAGCACGTGCTCCAGTGCTCCAATGGTTAACCCGGGCCTGATTGCGTTGCAACCTAGGTAATACATCAGTGTGAGAATGGATAGAAATGTGTCCGCCTGTCTGACTGCTTTTACATAGGCCTATAGGTATAGTATTCCAAATCCAACCCCAGGATTACCGTATTCTCTTTAGTGCTCACAGAGGCGCCTGATGAATTAACCGAAGCACTCGGTCACCATACGCTTGAAGTAGAGTGTGAATCTGTCTTTCGTATCGTACCCGTTGCGATAAGTCTCTTGCGTTGTCGTTCGTTCGATCTGGTCTGGCGTCGTCCGAGTGATGTTTTTTGGGCGCACTGTGTACGAAAGAGAGGAGGCCGCCGCCGGTCGATTGATTTCTCTTCCGATGGCTTCCTATTTAAATGGCGCGATTTTATCGGACGTTCGGAATTAATGGGACAGGTGCGGCGACGTCGCAGGAGGATGTGCATTGGAGACTGGATGGCTGCTCCGGTCCTGAAGCTGTTGCTTGCTCGATGCGCATTGGCTGCTCGGCGATAAATCAGGCAGCGTGAAACGCGTTGCATTGAGGCGCGCACGGCGCTATCTTATCAAAAAGACAGCAGCTGTGACAGGGCGGCCTCGGCGGCGGCTTTGGCCCCTTCCACCTGGAGGGAGGGAATTAACCGCACACCTGGCTAATTGAATCGTACATCTTTGCGAAAATAATTTCAGCGTCGTCTGTCAATAGTACGGGCGCGAGTCTCCTTCCGTTTGTCCATTCGAATGGCTACGCATCGACGCCTGGTCGCGTATGCGAGTCCAGCTGCCTTCCATTCGACTCTCGATTGACCATCCATCCGTCCTTTGGTCTGTTTGTCCATTTGTCCGTCTGTCCATCCATCCATCGATCCGTCCACCCGTTCATCCGTCAGTTCGTCCATCCATCCATCCCTCCATCCCTCCATCGATCCGTCCATCATCCGTCCATCCGTCCATCCACCCATCCATCCATCCATGCGTTTTAAGTAGCCTGCGTCAGATAAATTATCTTGCAAATCGCGCATGCGTTTCGCATAACGGCTCCTGTATGTTATTGGTAGCGTCGACCTTTTTAGTCAATGTAATTTAGTTTTCTTTTTCTTGTGTAGCCTAGTAGTTAAGTCGTCGTATGTTTAAAAAAATAAGGTTCCCACTGCTGAACAGCCGTCATCTTGTCAAGCTACACAAACTGTACATATATGCCTCTAGCCCCCTGCTTAGCGGGACTTGTCCCTTTTGGAGTGCACATTGCTCCCTAATGGAATATTTCACTGTGTTATTACATTATTGAATGATTTAACATGTTAATAATTGTCTAATACTATGTGTTAACGTGCATACTGGGGGAAACAATAAAAATTTCGTAAGTCTTTTGACCTTTTGTTCATAGTTTTATTCAAAGGGAAACACTGGTTCCATGTTGTAGCACAATCGACGACGTCGTTGATGACGAAACAGTTGTCCGAGCACGTGGTCTGCCTTGGCAATCATCCGATCAAGATGTCGCCTGCTTCTTCCGTGGACTCAACGTCGCCAAGTGAGATGCCTAATTAAACAAATGAAATATGTTCTTCTATATATAGTAGTCAAGCAGTCGTTCATTTTACAAAATGCGGTGTAAGAAAGCCTTTGCCCCGGTCGTTGCCCTGCCACAAGGCTGCAAGGATTTTGCTCTGCCGAGAATTTATACATAGATCGCCTCTGTACTGGTTACTTGTAGTACTTCCCGGGCTACGCCCTGGTTTAAAAAATGTCTGCCTACAGGCCCTACATGTATATCAGACAACAGTAAGCATATACGCATCTGCGGTGTATTTGGCTACGTTAATATGCGCTTTATAAATCTTTGTATAATTATGATGCAACGTTTTTTTAACCTATCTTAAAATTACTGAATGAATTAAATGACTGACTGACTGAGATGAATGATGAATAAATGAATGAATGAATGACATGAATGAATGGAATAACGGTGACTGACTGACTGACTTGACTTGATAAACTGACTGACTAATGACTGAACTTTTTTTTACTGACTTAAAATGACCTGACTGACTGACTGACTGAATGACTGACTGACTGACTGACTGACTGACTGAATGACTGAGTGGCTGATTGATCGATTGATTGATTAATTGGTTGGTTGATTGATTGATTGATTGATTGATTGATTGATTGATTGATTGATTGATTGATCGGTTGATTTGTCTTGTAGAGGAGGAGTGGCGCTGTGCCTCAGCCAACAAGGTCGAAGGAACGGTGAGGCCTTGGTTAGGTTTGATACTAAGGAGCACCGGGACCTGGCCCTGCGTCGTCACAAGCACCATATGGGCCAGAGATACATCGAAGTCTACCGAGCAACTGGACAGGACTTTCTTTCCGTCGCTGGTGGTAAGTTCTATCGGAGGCGAATGATACTGAACGGATTTCTACGCTATACACTGTTTAAGCGAATGTCTGAAAACATCGCGTACCGAATGCCTCATTCATTTTCAAATCAAGACCGTGAAAATTCTACAGTTAACTTCCACCACACATAATTATATATCCGCAAACTCGGAAACCATTTGCAGTGTTTGGTTGGTTCAAGCAGAGCACAATGAGATCGTGCAACCTATTTCAGTTTATCTTCTTATGGGCGCAACTATACAATGGGACATAAGCTGGAATCGGCTTTCAAATAATTGATCTCCAGGAAAAATCCACACATTTTCCAGTATGTTAGGCTTAGGCCTAGGCCTATATGTCCAGGCCCTGTGTAAAATTACAGAGTAGTCTAATCATCCGAGTTCTAGGATTAAATTGAGACGATTGACTAATATGGAATGACGCCATGGAGGATGGTGCGTAGTTTGTATACGTTTCTAAAACTATAGCCTATAGCTGTCAAACGCCTTTCTGTAGTTATTTTGTGTTAATTTTCTATATTTCTGTTTCGCTTTCTTTACCTATCTACCAGGCAGCAGTTCGGAAGCCCAGGAGTTTCTGCAGCGCCACGCCGATAACGGGAGTCAGGTGATCATCCGAATGCGGGGCTTGCCATACACATGCAGAGCGGACGAAGTGGTATGTTCATTTAATTAGCATATGAATAAATATATCCATTAAAATAATTGACTAGCCTGAATGTTTCATTTGGCGAGCAGTTCAGGAATTTAAATTAATTACCGATCTGGAGGAATTAACTTCACTTGCAGTAGGCCTACAGCAATTAAAAATTAAAGAGTGAATAGAAATAGAGTTGAGACCTGTGAGACTGGAAACGTAGCGTTCTAATTGTCCCAAATATTACCAAGCAACAGCAGAGAACCCTAAAGGCATATACTAAGTGGTAAAACTTGTCTGATTATATATTGTACATATATTGTGTCGTGCTGGTTTTAGATTTGGTAAGGTAAGGAATAAATTAGCCCTGCAGGTTCAAAAAGTTTTGGTGTCGTTGTAAATAATGTCTTAAAAATAGATTTACTGGACTTTTGAAAACGAGATTCGTTGTGTATCCACAACGGATGGAAGAATTCTGAATCTGTTTGAACTTCATTAGACATGATTTTTGCTACCAGGAAGTCTTTGAAAACACTTGTAATAGACCACTTGACGTGAACTCTTTCCTTTTAAAAGGATGTCTAATTGTCTATAGATAGGGCGTCCAGGTAACACTCACTACAGTTTGTCTTTGAGTTATTTATGACAACATGTAAGTTGTAAGACATACGTTACTGTTACTTGTGTAAATACGAGATACGGTACGCCTAGCACTTAGTTAAGGCAACCTGTATGGATGTTGTCTGCGTGACTTCATTATCATAGGCGCTTGTGCTAAAACTTTAAGGCACAGTATTCTTTTCAGCGAGACACGCTAAACGCATGCAGGCCAAAGTGATGACTTGTGGGATAGAAGTGGTCGATGTTGCCTGCCTGGTATGACCACTATAACTATAACTAATACGATTGGGTCTAGCGGTAAGTTAGAAGGCAGACCTAACGCCGCCGTATGCGCTGGGTGCTCGGGTGCAAGATTAGCTAAAGCTGGAAGGTTTTTATTTCCAAACGGATCTTAACAACACACTTTCTTACAACGAAATGGTGACCGGAACTTTTTTAATTCGGATCCAGGGTTTTCGCGGGATCTCGGGATGACTTCTGTCTGCGGTGTCCTGTTGAATTTTGTTTAATTGTGTTTGGTAATAACCAGTGTTTCCTTAGATATGATAATAATGATAATACTATGCTTGATAGAGAAGTGGAGCGGGTTGGTTATGGATAGGGTTTTGGTGCTGTCTATCACTGTAACTGTGCCATTATTTGATGTGTTTACTGCTAAGACTGATATAGCGCCTTTACACAGGCTCTAAATAAACTGGTAGCGATACAAATTCGTTCAATGTAGGGAAGCAAATCTGATAGGCCTACTGAAACACAAATACGTCACATATCCACTCGCAATATTTCGTCAGTTGAACCAAGAAGATGCTTTCCATGGATCACCTTTCCACATATATAGCTACTCCTAACCTTTCAATTCTGATGGATCAATCCTACCTCTGGTACAGGTACAAAAAGAAGCCAAATAGAACTCCCGTTACAGTTCTAGAAAGCAATACAACGTAGCTTGTGTTATCACTGCAGTGTAGTTTAACAACTCAGAGTGTTTCATGTAACCTACCTATTTCTAACCTTCTGTTCGTGTCGCTGGTTCAATGATTTCAACCCGATAACTCTGCTGACTCCTTGCAGTTGTTTCCATTTCGGTTGTTCTTCTATATTGTAGGGCAGAGGGCCTACTTCACAATATCTGCATTGTTGGCCAAATTGTTGCTTTATGCACTTTATACGTTTGAATAATATCTAACGATTAATTAATACGGTAAAGATCTGTAGTCTGGATAAGTTTAATGCTTCCTAATGTTGCTTAAGTAGTGGCCTTTGTATCTAAGATAATGATTTAGTCTTCCTAAGATTAAACTATTTATATTTAACCTAGGTTATGTGAGTTACTAAACACAGACACTTAAGAACTAAAGGTGCTGTACAGATTATAGTATAGGCCTATACTCACAAAGCGAAACTCAGTTGCATAATATATTATTAGTTTACGGTGAAAATAAGTGTTCTGCAGTCTGCAGACCATGCACTCGCAATCTATCAGCATTAAATTCCGCCTTTGCAAAATGCTATGATATTTGCTCTTTAAAAACCTATGCCATCGTTCTCGATAAGACCAATAGTTCTCCATGTTTTCCATTAATTAATTAACGACCATTATGCGTCATTTTCTTCTTGACTCTGCTCCATCATACCTTTAGGGACTTCTACATTTCGGTCTCCTCGGTCCCGGGTCGTGGCACCCTTCGGTCGGCTGCTCATGGACTCCCGATTGTTCCTCGTATGCATTCTGCTACAGCTCAGTCCAGAAGCTTTGCCTGTGTTGGGTCCACCAGTTACAATCACTTTTCTTGAAAGCTGCGACTCGAGTTCCTCAGTTTGTCCCTTCCACAGTTTCGCAAGCATTTGAAGTCTGTAGGCGTATTATTTGACAGTGCTTTCAACTGTTCGGGTCGGGAGCGCCACTGATGAGTAGTGGTGCAATATAAATGTCAGATTACAATTGCACTTACAGTTACAACGTCGGTGATATTCTGTCAGCTGTTACAATAATTTAGGTCACTTTGTGTGATAGGATATTCGCGCTTATGTTTTCGGGTATCGGGTACCATTTCTAAGAGGAAAGTTTCTATAGGTCTGCTATAATTACGGTGATGGACTACAGCTCATCCTATATCCACTTGTTAATCATACAGCATGATATAATTATGTATTTAGTCCTATACGGCAACATCCAACAGAACTTCAGGTCGAAGTATTGTATTGTAATTGTATCTGAAGTCTATGCTGAACGTGGTGCATCTACTTTCGCCGTTGAAGCGAATAGGTTACGTAAACGACAAACTCCTTTGTTTGCAACGCTCAGTTAAAGTGTAACCTATAGACCGATCACAGTCGTTGAAACTCCCAGAGTCCCAGAGTCCCAGAGAAGCAATGTCTGCCACATTGTATACTACTGTCGCTAAAACGCTCATAGGCACAAAATCGTATGGTGTAGATGTTTTGTGAGACCGTTCCAGCAACCTGCAGAGTGTATGGTCAGCCAGACAGTTTTATTGCATCTGCAGTATATAGGCTATAGGTCAACGAAATAGAAGTGTCTTGCGGCAAGACTACAGTTCTCAATTATCACGACACACACAGACAAAAACTACATAATAACATTCAATATCATATTATGTGGATTATTAGTTTGCCCATGTAGTGGCGCCATAGTAAAATTTCAATTACAATATTATTACACTGTGCTATTGTGTTCGAAATTACGTATACCTATAAAAATGTCGCGACAACGTATACACTTGGTTTATAGGCGGGTGTTTTGTTGCTGTCACATGTTGTCACAGCTAATGCAGGTTTTGCGATTACACTTATGGCTGAAATATGTATATGGGGGGTTGAATTTTGTGAAAGTTCTGACTCACTCGTGTAGTGTCTCGTACGTAGAGGGTGGAGGTTTCCAAAATGCTACCTGTCTTTCAATTCCCATGATTGCTTCATATGGCGAGAGGAAAGTATATAGACTAAGGCCTATTACAGTCGTAATCGTACTCGTAATCGTAATCTCCAAACTTCTAAAGCGCCACTAAAGCCAAGCGCAGGGCACCAGCTTATTCACGAGCGCTGAGTTATTATGATTGAGTGAATCTGATGAGTTGAACCTAAAGAAGAAATCCAAAATGAGGGGAAATGCGAATAGGAAATGAAAAGATTTCCTCTGATTGTATTTAGGAATGTGACACATGCAGGCCTATAGCGGTCGTCATGTGAAAGAAGGAGTCACGGAATAGATATCCAAATAAAAAGTAAACTAACAACCATTATAGAGAAGAGTTGAATACGAATGGGGACGATTGTTTGAAAGAACAATCGAGTGAATGAAATCAACAAGTGAAAGAACCATCTGAATCTTTTCATACCTTATAACGCATCCATGCATCATTCAATGCCTCATATGTTGAAGGATCTACCTGAACATAGATCGGACTGTGCAGTCAAGTACATGTAATGTGCAATTAATTTATATTAAATGTAAATCTAAAAATTCCCATTACGACAAAAAAACCTGCGTTACGAAGCTTAAGTCAGGTCGACAAGAGCAACGTGTTTGGTCACTTGGATGCTAGGTCATCAGAGTTAACCCTATAATTAATCAGAGTAGTTAGTTGGCACAATCGGTGTTGCATTGAAGGTGGAGTTCTTCCAACAAGGTCTCGTATGCGTTGAAGTCTTGGACGGAAAGGACGGCATTCTGTTCGTTCACCAACCAGACGGAAGAGCGACTGGAGATGCCTTCGTCCTGTTTGGATCGGAAGAGGATGCGGCGAAGGCCCTGACGAAGCACCGCCAGTGCATCGGATCCAGATATATCGAACTGTTTCGAAGCACTACAGCCGAGGTTCAACAGGTAGGCCTAACTGAATAATAATAATAATGAAGAATTTTCTTTAATAAGCGCCTGACAAACGCACGCTGTCGTATAGGCATGTTATGCAATTGAAATCTTAACTACTAACAGAACAGACAGCCTGCAATACAACGGCGCTAATAGCAGCCTACAAAGCATCCATCGGGGGCTAACTCGGTACCTCTCGGTCTCTGTGCCAGATGTTATCCAATGCGCCACGGGCCCCCCATTAACTCAACGAATACGATCAGTCTTATAGCTGCAACTGTCGTAGGCATTCATTAAGTCCATAGATGAGCGGAAGAAAAAGGTTTCAAGGTAAATCCATCTTCAGATTCTGAACAAATTAAGTCAGATGTAATTTACTCCACTTCTTGGCTTAGAAGCTAACGACCGGATATCCTTCTCATGTAGTCCAATGCATGTTCTAGGCCCTGAGTCAGAGCGACCTCCTTACAGGGAGCATAATATAGCATGCTATTGTACCGGTCACTATCACTATGCGACAGCGCAGACTGTGCTTCTTCGGGCATGTTGCTTACGCTCCAAAAGGCGAGAACCAGATCAACAGATCAACAGACAGACAGACAGACAGACAAACGGACGGCCTATAAGTCCCTTGCCTGCGGCTAAACGGAGGTTCGAATCCTTTGCCTGTTGCATGGGAATTGACTGCAACAAAGCAATGACTTAACAAAAGGATACAATAAACCAATCAGAGAACGAGCAATAGCTATTAACTGAAAGCTATGGTTGAGCATAAAACAAAACATAATTGAAGTGAATGAGCAAAATAAGCAAGAAGATCATTATTTTATCAAATGAATCTCATACAGTCTTGTGACTGAATCTGTTGCTAAGCTGACCGATGTTTTTAAAGGTGTTGAATCGCAGCCTGGAGCCACTTCCTCTGCCATCCATGGAGCCCCAAGAGATCGCCCTGCACTCGGTGGCTCCCATCTTCCAGCAGTTTCCTCCCTCGCAGATCGCAACTGGCTTCATCATCCCACGACCGCAACAACAGCAGATGATAACGAGTGGAACACAGAAGGACTGCGTCCGCATTCGGGGCCTTCCCTACGAGGCCACCGTCTCCGAGATCCTAGCCTTCCTCGGAGAATATTCGAGACATATCGTCTACCAGGGCGTCCATCTCGTCTACAACTCTCTCGTAAGTCTAGACCCACGAGCGGATGGGGTACGACTCTGTCACTTATGTATAGCCTATTCGTTTATTTCATAAAACAACAGGCAAAACGCTGTAGGTGAACAGACAGTTGACAGTATTGCTACTTATGGATGGGTTCATTAGTACATGTTACATGTTACACAATGATACTCCACTAGCAGCCAGAGGACCTTTTGCCAATAGTTAGCAAAACTTCATCCAGATTTGTTCATCGCACGCCTAATAAGCGCGTTAGGCCTAAGTATTAATAAATAAATAGTTAATTAATTAACAAAACCCTGGACTTTCATAACTTCTAAGGCCATCGCAAGTAGAGCATAAATATCGAAAAGATTACTGCCCTGGCGGGAACTTGAACCGCCTACCGGTACCTCTCGAACGACAGTCTAGGACGATACCAACACATAGGCCTAGATTGTACACCCCAGAGGTACTTGGGAGCTAGGTCTTACTCTGGCCTAGCTCCCAACTACCTCTATGGCCTCATTCGCCGACCTATCTGCGCCACCTCTCACCGTCCGCTTGGCTCACTTGATCGCCTTGACCTTCTTGTCCCACGAGCGAGGACTGCTATGGCTAAATCTCGAGCTTTTGCCTTCATTGGCCCTTCACTGTGGAACCAACTCCCTTCATCAACTCGTTCTTCAATATTAACCGGTGGTCCAGGTGCTTCCTTTCGCTGTCTTAAGACCACTCTTTTCGCTCGGAGGTCTTTCGCACTGGGAGCGCCTCTGATTGGTGTTCACTGTGAGAGGCGCTTTATAAATTTATAAATACAATACAATACCCCAAGTAGACCAAACAGTACTAACAGTAGTAAGCGAATGAAATGTAATGGAATATGAAAAGCAGTGAATATTATAATGGTTGTATCTGTCGGTTCGCACAGGGGAGTCCTTCGGGCGAGGCTTTCATCCAGATGGACTCGGAGAAATCTGCGGAATCGACTGCGCTCGGTCGCAGCAAGAAGCTCTTCTACATGGGCAACAAGAAGTGCTTCATCGAAGTCATCCAATACTCCGGCGAGGACATGAACCTCGTGCTGACCAATGGCATTGCGCCGCCCGCTCTGCCGCCCCTCCTCCAGCCCGGATCAATGGCTGCACCGCAGCTCATGCTGCCTCCTCCCTCCGCTCTTCCAGGGGCTCCCATTCATCACTCACAGCAATTGGTTTCTGCCGCTGCAGCCGGACAGGGTCAGCTGATAGCAACGTCCAGTCAACATCACGTCATCTCTCCAGGTAAGAAGATGCTAAGAATAGGGCAACTAGGCCTAATAGGAAGACGGGCAACAGGTTTCGAGTTAGCTTAGAGCACGTTCATCATCATCATCATCATCATCATCATCATCATCATCATCATCATCATCATCATCATCATCATCATCACCACCACCACCATCATCACCACCATCATCATCATCATCATCATCATCAGGATCATCATCATTTATCATCATCATCAGGGGACTATTTATTATACCGATAAACGACCTATGATTTGCATTTCTTTGTGACTTGACGCGCATTAAAAACGTTTGCAATAGGCCTAATCATAATAATAATAATCATAATAATAATTTTTTAAAAATAATAAATTAATAATAATAATAATAATTATAATAATAATATCGGAATTGCGTCTAAAAGTCTGAGGGATTATTTATACCTCGGGAAAAAAATAATAATAGATAGATCATCCTGAACAGATGATAGGCCTAACTGATGCCTCGTACAACGTTCATTATAATGATGATGATGATGATGATGATGATGATGATGATGATGATGATGATGATGATGATGATAATAATAAAGGAATGAGCGATTAGATCAAATAGGAAGCCGGGTACGTTATATTTTGTCTTACCAATCACCTTGTATGTTCGGTTTTGTTATGACAGGATCAGGAGGAGCCGTTCTTACACACGGAGTCCAGGCCTCCTATCCACCGACGGCCCTCTACACCTACAGCGGTCCACTGTCGACGCAGCACCAGGCTGCAGTATTAGCCACGGCCCCGGTCGAGGCGACCGTCTTGCCCGTCTCAGGACCGGTCCATCAGGCAAGCCAGCGCTACGCTCCGATGCCTACCCCTGCAGCAGCGGCAGCGGCCGCCGGCGCATTTGCCGCCTACCAGCCGATCCTCTACTGGTACCCAAGTCCTCCCATGTCACCGCAGAATACTTTTTATCTTCAGTCATTCCCGACCACTGTGGTCATGAAGGGCCTACCGAGCACCGTACACGCCCAGGATATCGTACGATTTTTGGATGGAGTCACTGAGGTAAATTCTATCAGGATTTCAGAGTAGGCCTACTAGGCTACTAGCGTACACACTGTACATCAAAGCTAATGCGTCTAAAGCCTTAGACGCAGTTAGCTTCTCGATACCTTACAACACGCTAAGCTCATTTCCATTGCAGCTGGAATTCTAAGTAGCCTGCACAATTGTACATTGGCTTGAGTGTTTCGTGTCGGGAAGCATTATACGAGCATCCAATAAAATTACAGCCCTATTAAGAGCCAAACAGAACCTGGCTTTCTGCTGATCTTATACAACAAATCCGTTTTCTTTTGGGTCAGGTGACGCCAGACGTGACGCTCGTCAAGAGTTCCGATGGCCGCCTTCACTGCAGCGACGCCTACGTCAACTTCAGTTCACGAACGGACGCAGAGCGCGCCGTCAGCGAACACACTCGCAAACAAATCGGAAACCGGTTTGTCGAGATGTACATGATGTAGTTCGGAACGTCGTGAAGCTAACGTCATCTTCAGATTCATATCCGATCCAGTCATTCCGGGTCTGTTCCGTTCCGACGTTTCTCAGTTGAATATGATGTTTCAGTGTGATTCCATGTGTCAATGTTTTCACGAAAGCCATATCGTTGTTTTGGCAACCGGAGTGTATTGATTTCTTTTAAAATATTCATCAACTGGACAAAGGAAACAATACATTCTTCTATTAAATATTCATAAGCTTGACAATCTCTATGAATATGCTTGAGACTAGTAATACATGACCTATTTATTGCCAAGTATTTCTCACTGTTAGGCTGTGTACAACATATTATGTATGGCTAAATTGTTTCAGTTGTACAGAAGTTAAACAAAGTCTTGAAATCTTGTATTATACTGTGCCATGACTATCCATAGCATGTTACTTTCCTCAATAACTATTAACTGAAAACCATATAGTTTTATCTTTAATTTTCTCCATTACGGATACATCTGATTGTGTTCATTCAATGTGCATTTACGACAGGATTTTGTTTAGAGTTTATTTATTGTGTTCTTTAATAGGATTATGCTTTTAATGTGTCATGTATCAGAGTTTTACAGTAGTCGTTAAACATCGTACATGTATCTACGTTTCGTATCGATATTCCAGATGAAAAATTAAAGACTCAGAGTTATTTGTACACAGTTCAACAATATTGGTTGCTTAAAACACATTTAACAGACTTCACAATCTACTATGTTCGTTCTTTTAACTATAATGTAATCTTATGCAATTGGATATTTATTTTAAATTGGAATATTTAGCATTCAAGTCTTGGTTACGAAATACGTTTTTAAATTGTTACATTATCGTTGAAATTCAAATTTTTCACTATAAGCAGAAGAAACTATTAGAAATTGTTAGGCCTACATAAAAATTAAGCATGTTAACACCAATAATAATTTCTTATTATCAAGATTTAAAATAAATTTAAGTATTGATGTTAAAGTACAATAAACAGCTTCTTTAGCTAAGACCCATATCTAAGCATTTATTTTAAATAATGATTTAACCCTTTAACGATGAGCTGCATTGGTTTCCAAATCACTTTTAGTACACTCTTGTCGTTAAAGGGTTAAGACTATTATAATGCATAAAGAAATTGCTTGGAATAATACCTTAACAAGCAGATCTTATGGTTAAGAAATCTGTTGAAACGTGAGACTGCATTTAAGTTTTGCTGTAAGAACTTAAAACAGACAGTTTCTGTAAAAAATGTACTTTGAAACAGACTTGCTACGTAGAATTTCACGCTACTATATTTAAATTTTGTTCTGTGTTTAATGCAAACGTCCTTGATGGAATAATTTCAAGTCATTCACATAGTCGGCCTTATTCACATTGTACAGTAACTTTGTAACATGAAATATATCTGATGTATATTTTGTATTCCAAATTAGCAAATGTGTATATTTTACTATGCGTGTTCACAAGTTTTATGAGCATAGTTAGCATGTCCTAAGAAATTATGTCATTTCTGATTTTAACTTTTGTTGTAGGTCTGCTGATAAAAGGAACTGTATTCATTTTGTGTAATATAAAACTGCGTTTCGTTGAAATATGTATTGCTTATACTGTAAGCAATTTACATAGAGAATTTTGTGTAGCTAGTATAATAATTTATAATTACGAAACTGTTGCTTAGTGTAAACCATTAAAAAAATTGTTACACAGTATATTTATTCAAACTAATGGTGAATAGTCTTTTAGAAAAGCACCAATGCATCATGGAGTACATGGATTTTTGTAACGTATACCATCTTTGAAAGTTGTCCTCTTTTTACTGGTTTGGCATCTTTATAATTTAGCAGAGAATAATCATTTGTTTTCCATCATCGATCAGAATCTTCTGACTATTTTTCAAGTTTCCTCATTGATATTCTTCAATCAATCAATCAATCAATTTCGTTTATTCACAACACCAAGCTGACAGGTTGCAACTTGTTACAGGTAACAGATAGGAAAAATTGTCTAAGCTCTGACAGTTAGTTATTAAATGGGTAACAATAAGGTATATTCTGGAGAATAATGGATTTAGTAGATGTTTGGTACTTTAATAATCTTGGTTTTGCTCTAATTATCAGCTTTCCAAGTAAGCTTCGTTCAGAATCAGTAAACCATGTGTGGATCAGAAACAATACAGAAACTGTATTACTTGCATACCTACACTACCAGTTACTATTGAATGACCTCCAGTTAATACGGCTTTCTGTCAATTGATGGAATTGGTAAAACAACCACTACGCAAATAAATTAAGTATAAAAACGTTTTTATATTTAATTTTTATATGTATTGATTACTTGATATTGTTGCTTGTTTCAGCTACGTATATCAAGCCTCACATCCTTTATGTCATGCTACATTGTCATGCAAAATTCCAGCTACGCTCACATAAGAAATTCTCGCCATGTATGCTACCTAAGTTAGTTTCACGAAGGCGTCAATGTCGTATTTTATCTTATACTGTTTATTTGCCGTTTTGTTTTTCATCTTGTAAATACAGAAAATCGTTCAGTACATTATACATCGATTGCGTTCAATGAACTTGTAAATTTGCTTAACTATTATCGTTATTATGTGCAACAAAATCTTTCACAGTCTTCCAGTTCTGTAAATTTTAGAATTTTTGGTGCACACACATACAAACAGGAACTATAATCTGCAGCACTGTATCACAGCACAAGCTCAGATTCATGTGCAATTGTGCATATGTAGTGATTGAATAGTACTGTACTAGTACATGTTGTGACTGTTAATATGTAGATGAATATAAGATTCAATTCAACAATGTTCTTATCTTTTATTGGCAGATACAAGTGTACAAAGAAACTTTAGAAGTACTGTGCAAAAGCGTGAGCAGGAGAAAGAGATGTTGTTGGGTATAACTGGGCTTGGCAGCATTGTGACATGATGCACAGCATAAAGTCCAGTCTATTGGGGCTTCTGCAGTTCTCTCCCCTCAGTGACACCTGTTTTCTCCTTCCAATTATTATTGTCACTCTCGAACAGGTGAGGCTGCATAAATGAGAGTGCCTAAGAGTACACAGTGATGCACAACAAAGACAAAAATGAAGACGCATGTGCAAAGACAAGCAGCCTAATTATAAAACTCTCATGGCCATCATGAAACAAAATCACCGAAGAAACCCTGGCGTTGGACTAAATTATAACATTTAGACCTCTAGCATTCAAGTCTGAACTAAAGTCAAACATGTTATGACAACCACGAAAACAAGCCGCAGACTGAATCAGTGTAAAATTTGAAAGCACACATTTACAAAGCACAAGCACAATTCTAGTCATGTTGCTTAAAACGAAGTTCAGATAATAAGCAAATCATTTTACACGCAAACCTCAGTTGAAATGCAAAAACAAATGCGGGTAACTACAAATGAAGAGAAAGAACGACAACATGGGAAGATGTAATGATGATGATATGCCTTTCTCCAGGTAGGTAAAATTTACTTTCCACAAGATAAACTCTCTGGAAAGAAGTTAAAATCTTATTCAATTCAATTCAACACTTTTATTGACACCAAGTACCAAATTCTTCACAAAAACAAATCTAGCAGTACATAATCACTTCAGTCCAATTATCAATTATATATGCAGCAAAGTTGTCTACCATAAGACAATCGGTTTCCTAGTGTCAAAGGGTTGTGAAATGTGGAAGGCTTAATGGTGGCATCCACACACAGCACCACCAAAGTAATAATAATAAAGTAATTTTGATGAGGCTTAGCCAACCCGGACATTTAACAATTCTCCAGAGCTATTTAAATACTACAAATAAAATGTTTAATAAATTATGATGGCACCAGTAAAGAATAGCCATTCCAAATACACAATTCTCTCAAACATAATTTTGTATCACTCCATGTATCAGACAAGCAAAGCAATTTTGGGTTAATAACTAGGAAAATAATATTCAATTTATGATAACAAAGCAATATCAGTAATATTGAGTCATGTTGCAGTGAAAACTGTGATGATAATTTCACAAATACATGTAGTTTTAACATGAAACAGTAATTATGAATATTGAGCACTGAATCCAACTCTATGCACCGGTAACTAAGTGAATCTGTTAACACATTTATTGAGCTTCAATCGGTTCACAAAACAGTTCTTCATAATCTATAGCAGCAATACATAAACATGGCCTCAGTATTGTATTGTATTGTATCTATAAATTTATATAGCGCCTCTTGCAGTGCACACCAATCAGAGGCACTCAGTAAGCCATATCTGAAGCTTTTTTCAGTGAAACAACAAAACCTGTATCATCTGTTTTCCAGAGTTGGACTTAGTCATTGGAAGCCCAGACTGGTTCATGAAAATTTAACCTACAGTATCACTTAGGCTATAAGATAAAAAAAATCTGTTCAATGACTGCAGACAACTGGTAAAATATGGACAACTTGAATCTGCAATTCTGTAATGTAACACATTGAAAGAATACCAAACATAAGTATTTCAAATTAACCTACATGAAGCTGGAGTTCAGATTTAAGGCACTTTTTCCGGACTTGTCTCTACCTGGGTAACACTCGTAAAACTTTGTTACATGAATAATGCATTTTTACAATGTCAGCGCAACTTAATATTCTAGCTGAAGACCAAATTGTCAGATAAAGCCTCTCAATTCACAAAACAAGACTCATTCCTCAAACGTTTGAAAAAAAATTAAAAATAGTTAGCAGATAATTTGAAAATAGCTCCTAACAGAATGTGTACCAGCTCCAACATCAAAAATAAACATACAGTTCAAGCACCTGAAAAATAAATACATGTATCTGTAGATATATGAATACGATGTATGTTAACACTAATTACATAGCTGTCTTTGAAGCACTATGTACAGTCGAATAGAGTACCCACTTCCAAGTACAGTGCATGGGCATGGAAACCTTTCCCAACAATGCAATACAGTTGTTTGTGGTCACAAATCATTCACTTCCACTAGTACTACAACCAACCTCACAGTAGTTATTTCTTGTCCAAGATCTCCCACAAGTTGAGAGTTTAAATAAGGTGTCACCATTGCACATTCACCAACACATTCACATTCACCTTTGACCATGGACTACCAACCTAAGGAGTTCTCAGAAAGGTCTTTAATGAGGTATGCTACTTCTGCCTTTTCACATTTTTATTTAAATGAAACTTTACCACACGATGGTACACATTTAAAAAGCGTGGTTCAGTGCTTTACTCATAAGCAACTATACGAGTGTTTTATACAACTATTTTATATATAATACATACATGTCATCCATGCATGTACATACATCCTGCAGATGAACATAAACACTACATGCACATATATAAATACATTCTTACACAGAGATTATTGCATCATGAATAGTAGTGGGCTCTGTCTCATAGGAACCAGATAGCCTACACCCAAAGGCTTTGGGGTTGCTCAGCATATCATATAAACAGTTAAACACAGGTACAAGACGTGGACAGTATGAATCAAATAGGCCTGCACATATATACATTGAAGGTATACTATAAAAAGTAGCCATCCATACCAAATTAAAGTGAAGTTGTGATTGGGCTCAACGAAAAAGATCTCTACAACAGGGCATAATAAATGACTAATTAATAATCTTCCATAAACCGGGTATATATGTGTGTGTGTATATATATAAATATGTGCAACCACGGTGGTGAAAAGTGACCACTTGTCGATAGATCAGCCAGAAAACGGCCATTTCTCACAGACCATGAATGCTTCTTTTTGCATCAAATTAATACAGGTGAATATCTGGCCAATAGTGCTACAAACTGCATTTATGCCACTAGCTGTCTTTAAGGCCAAGCCCTATTAGTACTGCACTGGGTAGAGAGAGACAGGTTGAATTTTGTGTGATTTCCTGCAAAGGGATTTTTTATATTTTTAGATTAAAGGTCCTGAAATGTTTAGACTGACTTCCTTCAATTACAAGCTTATGGGAAATGCTAATTAGTAAAATCCTAACAAGTGGTCCCTTTTCTCCGCTGAGGTCACAAACATGGACACACATAGCTACAGACATTGAAACATACAATCATGCTAACACAAACTGATAGCAAAAATAATTCTTAATCCAACATAGACATGGGACGGAATGTTCTGAATTCCTTGCCAGAAAGATATCATAGTAATTAACAGTCATCCACAATAATATGAACCCCAGATAAGAAAAATAGAATTCAAGATCTGAAAAATAGGTGCAAAGGCTGAATGTTAGTCACATTTACTTGTATCAAACAGATAATATATCTAATACATTAGTACCCACATTAGCTGCCCTAGTAAGTATCAACAGTAGGCACAGTTATTGCAAGTTACAGTAACAGAGTGTCTTAGCAGTTGTAACCAGATTTTTTGATAACCACAGTATTAATTAAATAAATACCAAGAATGAAAATGCAATGTTTGTAATTTAATGACAAACGTGAAACATCTCGGAACCTAATTACAATAATTTAGTCAAATATAACAGTTGCACTCAATGACACAAGTTTCCACATTGTGCTTTATAAACTAATACAGCTATACAAGCCTTAATCAGAAGAAGGCTGCCAGAAACCATTAAAACATCGGCCACTGAAATGCAAATACAGATCATAAGCAAAGCAAAGATTACATACAATTAAACCTTATCCACTTTTCATTTTTGGCTACATAAAATAACCAAACACCAATGCTACGTTTACTGCCCCGGAATAATTTGCCTGCTTTCTACCAATTGCTCAAATCCTTTCTCTTTAGGTGTGGCTGGGCTGGGAGCGCCTCTGAGTAGGCTTCCTCAAGAGGCTCTATATACATTTCCAAAATGAATGAATCCACAGTTGTTGGTCATTTTGTTGTGACAGCATTTTTTGAAGTTTCTCGAAAGCAGATTAAAGTGTCTTAGCCTAGTTTGCACATAATTTTAAATCTTAATGTTGTGTATGCACACAACATTAAGATCTACCAAGAATGACACAAGTTTGATTTAAAATCATTTGATTTAAAATCAATACTGTATTTTATAAGTAATATCAATTTATGACAACATGGAGCAAAGACAACCATCTTTTGACAACCAATTACATAAACATAGCATGGTGTATATACTAGCCAGTTATTAAACCACATAATCTGAATTCAGTTTCTTCTCAGTTTTAGTTGAGCAAACTACATGTATACACTCAGCTAAGAGAAAATTATTTGAACAAGGCATTAATGCAACAGTGCACTACGAGCTACAGCGATAATGGCATGTTGTGAAAGTAGTGTTTGAAACCAGCAAATACCATGTAGTTAGACTGTTCTTAGACATTCGTTATCTAGTAATAAGCAC
>JACEVL010000507.1:3315937-3365937 GCA_020284085.1 Aporrectodea caliginosa | reverse complement strand
CCAGTTGCTGAAAAAGTAGGCTAGTCTGAGAGTTAAATGGTGGCCTAGCAACAACCCAGACAATGCGCTTCTGGAGAATATGACCTTTATTTGTCTTATTTATCCTAATCAACAATTGGTTAAATTCAGTGGCATAGTTAAGAAGAAATTGGCCAGGAGGTCTATAAATTACTCCCACAGTAAAGTTCTTTCCTTTATCCGAAGGTAGATTTAAAACCAAGCTTTCATAGCAATTATATTGGGGAGTGAAGTCTAGTAGCTGTGGTTAAGCAATAAATTGAACTTAATATTTTATTAAAAAAAGCCCTCTCCACCTCCAAGTCCAACAGGTCTAGACTGTGCAAAAAGTTATACCCTGGAAAAACTATGGAATCTACTTTCATATCAGAAAGCAATGTTTCTGAAAATGTCAGTCAAAACTAAGGGTTGAGATACATCAAGCAAAATCCTTATATCATCAACCTTATAGTATAGACTCCTAAACTTCACATGAATCAATAAGAATGAGTAAAATGCTTAATTAATTGCACGGAGTTGTTATTATCAGCTTGATAGCTTCGAGTGGTCTCTCGCTCTCTCTCTCATGATGCAGTTGTGGTCCTTGTTCATGCCTTTGTTACTAGTCGAATTGACCACTGTTCCTCACTACTTGCTGGCCTTACCCTTGGTGTTTTGGGGCGACTAGATCGAGTTCTACGCTCGGCTGCTCGGCTTATTGGACGGCTTCCTAAGTACTCTCCTGTCTCTGCATACATGCGTGATGTGTTGCATTGGCTGCCTGTGTCTCAGCTGTATCTCATATCGCATTGCTGCTCTTGTTTCTCGTTGTGTTCTTGGCTGCGCTCCATCTTACTTGCGTGTTCTTTGCCGCCCAGTTCCAGCGCGTTGGGTGCTTTGCTCTGCGACGAGGGGTGAGTTCCTTGTTCCACGGACTCGCTTGGTTATTAGGCAGCGCCGTGCTTTCTCGGTTGTTGGCCCTTCCATTTGGAATGACCTACCACTTAAGCTCCGTTTTTTACTTTTAAGCCATCTGACAGGGTTCTACAAGTCCCTCAAGTCTTTTTTCTTTAGTCGTGGCTGGGCTGGGAGCGCTCCTGAGTAGTTTCTTGAAGGGGCGCTATATAAATGCTCTGAATGAATGAATGAATGAATGAATTAGAGATACCACTTGGCAGGAGGTTTGATAGCCATGATCAATTGGTTTGTTCACATAATAGTTATCGTCTGGATCTATATTGGGATTATTTAATAATGCAAATGGTCTGGTAGATTGGGTCTCCAAGGGTATCCCAAGTTGGGTAAGTTCTCTCAATGGACATTGTCTTAACAGTGCACCAAAAACCGTGGCCTATCCGTTAAGAGTTCCATAGTAAAGTCATTGTTTCCAATAATAGCAAATGGTAACTGCAGCATCAAACACAAGTCACACAACCAAGAACCCGCCTGCACAAGGGCAAAAGATACTTCATTAGTTACACCATGACAAAGCCGTGATCCACACCTCATACAAACAATTGAGCAACAATTCTTAACTACCGGTAAGTGGGTTGCATGAACCACAGGATGTTGCCTGTGACATAAATCCCAAAAATTGGGTGAAATAGTCAAAAACAAAAAACAACAAAAACCAAGAATGTCGTAACAAACCCACACCCAAGATCGGAAACGAATTCAAAAGAAAGATAACATAGTAGTATTACCTAATTCTGGTACTGTTAAAATTAAATAATATATTTCACATAATCATCATTGACAATTCACAACATGTAGTTGACTAATAATTTCCAATAGCATGGTAGATGACTAAAATCCAGAGCTTTAAACGTTAGAGACAATAAAGCATAGAAATTCATGGGTTCACTAGTGAAATATGGCCAGAGAGTTTTATGAGTTCAGCAGATAGATGGCAGTAAAACAGCACACATCTACCTAAAACAGACCAATATAGTGTAGCAGAAAACACATCATAGGAAATATTTCAATCTAGAACTAAGAAATCTTCAGAAAGATAAGCAAAAGGTCAACAGGATTTAAACACACGAAAAAATTACATCCTATATATATTTGTAAATCTAGGTCAGAGCATAGTAAAATTTACAGAGTGATAGATGATCTGAAATCCTACTTTAATGTTATATAACTGCACACTGGACAGTCTAAGGACCTATAGGATAAGATTGGGTAGCGTAATGAGTAATGATCAATTGACTATCACTACTAGGCAGTAAGCTCAAACTGGGACTAATCTGGATTAGTACTAGTTGAATAAGAAATGTTTCAAGTTACAATATAGTAGAGGATGGCATATCACAGAGTCAATATGAACAGAATAAAGGTAAAGAAAGAATAACTCAGGTTGTAAGCTTATAACTTGACCAACAGAATGCTTAATAGCAAACTGTACAAGTACATACCCTGGTATATTTATCTGTGCACAAAAAAGAGCTTTCAATGAGTAGTAGTAAATGGTGTATCTTATGGCCCGCCAGAAACAGCCATAAACAAAAGTGGATCAAATTATAAGCTACTGCTAGTGTTAGCAATCCATTATTAGTGCCAACCTGGAAATGCAAGAGTGCACAAGAATAATTCAAGTTATTCAATTCATAAACTAGTAATGTTTAACATCAAACCATTCAATGCCATTTTAACTGTGCTATAAAACATAAATTAAAACTAACAGTTGGAATACTGTACAACATAGCTACCAATTACAGTGGTCTTACTATTACAAAGCCTCCTACAAGATAAGACAATAGAGAAAGAAAGTGTCTGAAGATATGACCAAAAGATTGTAGAAGCGAGCGTTGAGTCTGTCAGATGAAATTTCAAAGTCCTTTATCGATCTCCATAAGCTTGGCTTTTAATCAGGTAAGCTTCTTTTCCGTATAAATACTAGGCCACTGGCGGTTGAGGTAGACAATAATTTCTTTTCACCGACCAATCTTCTGGCACTTGTGAAGATATGAGCATTTGCCCGATAGCGCATTGGATAACATCTGGCGTAGAGAGCGAGAGGTACCGAGTTCGAGCCCCGTAGGGCGGATATGCTTTGTAGGCTGCTATTAGCGCCGTGTATTGCAGGCTGTCTGTTCTGTTAGTAGTTAAGATTGTTTCAATTGCATAACATGTAAATGTACAGTGCAGTGCGTTTGCCAGGCGCTTGATTAAAGAAAAGATATTATATTATTATTATTATTATTATTTATGAACATTTGTTGATTGTTAGAAGTGGATGGAAGTAGACGAAGAGATTTTTGAGCACGAAATACTTGGTCGCATATCAATTGAGAAGAAAAGTTGATCAAAATTGGATGGTGATGATCCTCAGGTGATAGGAGGTAGGCATTGGTGATATATCACAGCATTTGTATAACACCTATAAAATAGTTCAGACTCATAAATACCTGTAAACAAACAATTATACTACTGGAAAAATGTCAGCAGACTCACCTCCGGCTGCCCTAGGTGGACGCTTACGGCCATCCTTTCGATTGACTGTGAATGCTGAGCCGGTCTTGAGCGCCTCAAGTAAGTTATCCATCACACCTTGCTGGTCGTCATCTAAAGTAGGAGTAAAAATAACCATGCGAGTTCAATGGGCCCTGTTATACTTTTGAAAGCCATAATAAGTAATGCAGTACAACCCCACCAGATTGTAATAGTAAAACAAATTTGCAAAGTTATGACAGAAGTCACATAACAATTATGCAAATTATTAAGTCTGAAAGGCTTAATTGCAACATGAATCATCATTATGACTTCACAATAATGTGCATAATTGTTATGTGAAGTCTGACAATAACGAAATTAATGATAGCAAAAGTATAATACCATGTTAACCATTGAAACATTACTGGTAAATGATCATTATCATTGACAGCAACTCTCACATGTGTTGCTCAAGAGTTTCAGTACGTTTCAGTTTCGCATTTGCAACACATCGTGAACTTCTCCTAAACCCTTTAATGAGCATGTACTAAAATGTATGGGAAACTAATGCAGCTCGTCGTTAAAGGATTAAATAAAGGTTGAGTGACTCAACTCCAATTTGCAAACTAACTTGTTAGAATTATAACCTTCAGATTCAAGCTATTGTGCTACTAACTGACCATCACTGAACCAATCAGCTGCATCAGCACTGAGCAAAAAAATCCAAAATGTTATAATGTACCTTTTGCTCTTAATAAATGCTCCCTTTGACGCTGCGCTTGCATCCCAGAATCCACTCTGAATCTTTCTATACTTGCCTCAAAACTGTCCTTTTCAGCCATGCTGTGGTCGGGAGCGCTCCTGAGTAGTAACCTTCAAGGGGCGCTATATAAAACATCGTAATGAATGAATGAATGAATTATGACAAAATGAGTTGCTGTTCACTAGTAAGCTCTCTGTTCTTAACAACATTTAAAAGCATCATTTAGGCTATCAAAGAGAGCACCCTCATTAGTTTTTCTTTTGAAGCTATATAAATCTCTGATTAGAATTAAAATAGCCACGTGTTTCTTCAATCAATCAAGTCAATCAATCAATCAAAATTTGATATAGCGCCCTTCAAGATACCTACTCAGTGGCGCTCCCGGCCCAACCACGGCAAAAAAGAACAGTTTTTAAAAGAAGAGTTTTTTTACCAGTGTTCATGTCGACAAGCACTTGTTTTTGCGCATTCCTCTGCTCCTTCTCACGCTCACGCTTTTCTTGAACTTCTTTCGCCCGCTTGATCTTTTCTTCTGTTTCTCGAATCTTTGTGTTGTCTTTCACGGCTTGCTGGAAACAGAAAAGCCACTTACAAGATAACAACATAAATCAGAAGCACAGAAAACGAAGTTTACATGGTGAAGATGTCATCAACACAAAAAAGTACAAATGTTCAATGCACTGAATATAGCTACTTAAAGTTAAAACCATCTCATTGTTATGAAACAAAGCTTAATTCTTTTAATGATCAGCACAAACTTTACAATGGTACCAGACACGTAGGTTAATGCTGCAGCACTTCTCAATCAATCAATCAGAATTTATATAGCGCCCCTTCAAGATTTCTACTTAGAGGAACCACTGTTGGGTATTTAACCAACTACTACGACCCCATGCATTTCCAAAGTTCCTCCAGCCGTACAAGGACCTTTCACGTGCAGGCAAAACCTGTATCAGTTCAGCTGCTCACTAACAAACAATCGTGCGTCACCAATTTGGCACATGTTGTTCTGCAGAGTCTACTCAACAGGCTCAAACTCACAACTGTTAGGTCAAAATAGGAAGCATGATTGGGCTATTTTATCACACTCACTACTCAATGATTTATATTAAGATGTCAGAAACAGCAGCTGTGTGGCTGAAGATTTTTATGGCTTAAAACAAGCAGCCAAAAAGTATGCAACAAACATTCCTAATGGGTTCTATGTTTTATCAGCAACTTTACATGATGTACTAGAATTGAACCCTGAACACAGTGATGAAAGGAAGACTGGTTTAATTCCAAAAGTGCTCCATTGCCATGCTCCTGACTTCAAAAACAACTGGATAAATGAAAGCGGTTGTTAAGGCTGAGAGTATCTAACAAAGACAAAACTTAAACATTTTTAGGGAAGAGTAGAAATTCACAGTTTCATTTAGGCAGCCTTGCACTTGAGCCAACCAGCTCATAAAATCCAATTTTCAACACCAGTGTAACCAAGATAAAAATGACTGTACTGATAATAATAGTTATATAATCAATCAAATTTAGAAAAATCAATAACAATAAATGAAACTCACGGTGAAACTGGCCACAAAGGCCTTTATATCACCAAAGAACTCCTCCATGGCATACTTCTTAGGGTCAAATGAAAAGTACTTTGCCGTCTCAAGGTAGAGTGTTGACATTTTCTTGGCCATGCCTTCCATTACTTCACATTGCTCCTTGGCCGTATTCAGAAATTCGTATGTATAAGTCAAGAATAAATAACGTCCAATGCAATGGCCTCAACAGAGATTGTGTCAAACAGTACAAAACTGTTTGCCAGTGCAATCCTAAGCAATAAATTTATCTAACAACTTACGAATTACAATTTTTTAAGCAATGCCAGATTTGGCTGCTATTAAAAACATGCAATCTTAATCTTACATAGCAATTTACTTCAATATTTATGAATGACAGCTGATAACCTCAACAGCACATGGTCACCTCTCATTTCCAGCACTCCCTCATAAATGAAAGATGATGCATCTGGATATTCTTCAAACCATCAGGTCTGTATATGACATGCTTTAGCCACCAACCCGTAGATTGGTCATAAAACATCTCCTTGACTAATGGTTGATATTGCTCCAAAGACACTCTTAACCCATTGCTCACCAATTCTAAGATTTCGCATTCCAGATGGCATTCACAGGGATGAGGTTCCATGTTGTTCAGGTGGGAACCTGACAATTATTCATAGACTGGTCCAACTTGGTGATCACATTTCAATCCCATGTGACCAAATACCATCCAAAACATATGAAGTGCACAACAGACTCAAGAAACAACTCCAAAATGCAGACTCAGTCAAAGCACTTACAAGAATTATCAGGTTAATTCCACACATACGGAACCAATTTACAAAAATGATGTTAAAGGATGTTAAACAATTAAGTAAACGCAGAAATGAAAAATCAGACAAAGGATATGCTCATGACTGGTGCAAATTTGTCGTTCTCTGGTGCAGATTTATCCTGCTGAGCGTTTTTGACGTCGGTCTCCAACTGTTTCACAGACTTCATTAACTGGCTGATGTTCTTTTGGACATTATCTTCATTCACTATAAAAGGCAACACCATAAAAAACAATTATGTTTAATTTAACAAAAACGAGAGAGCGAGACAGAGAGAGAGAGAGAGAGACAAGAGAGAGACAAATACTGCATTTTACTGATCATTACTCAGCAATAGCACACATTTCCAATACATATACATAGGATGACATCAATGGGTAAACCCTTAAGGAACACAGAGTTCTGCTTTCCAGGTCCACCCTTTGTGCATTACACATTTCAACACTTCAACAATGGTAACATTGTACTAATCACAATCAGTGCATGCAATCAACATTACAAAAATAAACTAAACCAGAAACAGAACCTGCAATAAAAATCATTGCTAAGACAAAGTAAGAGAACACGAAGTAACTAGACATTCATATAGCACCTTTTCCAATTGAAAGTGCTGCAATGTAAGTCAGTGAAGTTAAACATTTACAGCAACACTGACAAAACTTACTGATGACAATAACTCTGACAATAGCTACAAATGATATAACAAAGGAAATTCCAACTGTTACTGGCACTAGAACTGGGTGAGACGTGCCTCTTGATGCTTGTTCAATATGAATCAGTTCATCGGCAAATGTCAAATAGTCTGGAAACTTCTTTTCCACTGTATCAGCCAGAAAGTGAAGAAGCGTCCGTTTGTTATCTGCTGTTTTTGTATTCATGAGCTGTTTGCAGCAACAAACCAAAATCAATGGACCAATGGACCAATTTAGTCACAGACTACTATTTTAATCTAAGGTGACCCTAGTTGTAGATAAACTGAAGCTACTGTAGTCATCACCTCAAATGCAGATAATATAACAACAATTTATGACCTTCCATGACACATAGATTTCTGGACAAGTCACCGAAAAACAAGGATTATGACCAAGTTACAGGGCTCCACAAAAGGTCCAATGCATCCATCTGTCCATCCATCCACTCATTCACCAATACACCCATCCATACCTTACCCACCAACTCACACATAATTCACCCAACCCTCACGTACCCAAAACCCACCAGGTGGAAAATATAGCACCATGAAAAACGAGGGGATGAAGGATTCAAGGAGGGAATAAGGACAGCAAAGAACGAAAGAAGGTGAGAGAATTAGAACAAAGAGCATAGAATTTACAGGAAGGGAGAGACCTTTGTGATGAAGCTGAACTCAAAAGCAGCCGTCTGTTCATTTCGAGATCCAGCGTTCATGTAGTTTCCAACCAAGAGAATCAACTCAAGGATCTTTGCAAACTTTCCACTTTGCTTGACTTCCTCAAGACCAGCAGTGGCAGACACAATATCCTACAATAAGTAACCAACCAGTTGACTAACCATACCACTTACCTACTCAACAGTATCTGGCTATCTATCCAATACTATTCAACTCAATAGTATTCATTTACACAATTACACAACTCAGCTATTCAACATTTCTCAATATGATCAATCATACTCACCTGTCTATAAAATCATTTTCTTCCATATATCCAATAGTATTCATCTATTTATCCAACATTTGCCTATCTGTCCAATAGCTTCCAATTTCTACCCAAAAAAATATTTAACAACCAGCAACTATTCAACAGCATATGCCTATCCAAACAATAGTCTACACCTGTCTGTCTATCCAACAGATCTGCTCTTCATCGTGCAGTGATCTATCCAACAACACCTACCTATCCAACCAGTTCGCTATTTATTCAACATCATGCACCTATCTATCCAAAAACATCTCCCTATCTATCATATTGCATGCAACTGCAATCCAACTGTATTTACCTATCTAAGCAAGACATATCGGTATCTGGTTCCCTACCCAAGCACACTCATCCATCTCCTCAGACCTCTATACACAACGATAGAACAAAACTAGTACACACCGGTTTTATTTCCTGCACAGATTCATCAAACTTCATCTTGAATGCAATTGAAGTCAGTCGTGGAAGAATTCGCTTAATTCCAGATATCTGAAGGACATCACAAAATCAACATAAAAACAAAATGGCAAAAACAGGCACTTTTAACACATCCTTATCAGAAACGTCTCAATGATTGGATCCATGGGTCTGAAGGATTTTCAACAAGACTACTCTTTTGTTACAACATTAATGCATAAAAACACACCTTTTTTCACCTGTCTGATAGCTACATAAACAGCACCTCTGAGAGGCTCCTAAGATGCACTATACAAGTATTCTGTTACATTACATTACATAAAATACTCCTAAATCAAACTTTAAACACTGAATGCCATTTGCAACATCTTTTAATTAAAGCAGGCTAGCATTCTTCAGAGCAATTGTCTCTTTTTACAGCACAGTCAACCCCTCAGAATAAATTATAATAATAAAGTAATATCTGTTTATTCAATTCAAACTGATAAACCACAGAATGATTACATAAAACAGTAGAAACACATGATAATAAGTTAAACAAGAGTCGATTTTTATAACTGTATGGCAGCCTGTTAGGCGCCAATCCATCCAAATTCATTAACAGAATTTCAGCCTGAAGAATTTAAGTAGAGAGATCCATATCAGCACTTTATACACATCTCACCTCGGCTTGTGGCCCACATGCCTTGCCAATGCATTTGTAATTTCACATCATGAATCAAGATCTGAACCTTGAACATTGCAGCGGAAACCATCACATCGCATACGAAGTCAAAGCAGTTGCTTACCATTACTCCGAATTGTTCAGCTGGTGCCAGGGTGGCATATTCATCCTTGAGGGCCGTCAGCTGTTTCATCTGCTCCGGTTCTGGAAGATATCGGATGAGCTGTTCCACTACAGCCACATCCAGCTTCTCTTCATCCACCTCCAGAATTCTTCTCCGGATTTCGTCAAATGGAACCTTTATAGACCCCAACAAGATTGCTGCAACCAGACAAACATTACTCACTCTGATAAGACCGTACTCCTCATATTCTAATGTAATGTAAACATGCAATGGGATCCACTTTAATCCTTTAACGATGAGCTGCATTAGTTTCCCAGTCACAGAACATGCTCATTGTAACAGCGTTAAAGTGAATAACAGAGAGAACATTGCATCACCAAGAAGACCTGGTGGAAGCAATGCCTCAATGTATGCAAGTCTAAATGCAAAATCAGGCAGCATTACGATCACCCCAAATCAGAGAATGCAGTCCTGGCAGACAACCAAAACAGCAATGCACAGCTCGCTGATATGGTTCAAAACATTCTGCCTACCCTATCATTATTTTGCAGTAAGATTATAAATATATGTTAGGTAAGAGATTGAATGTGATACTTAAACCTTAGAAAGTAGACCCAGAAGGCAATAACTTACACAGATTTTGAGCTGCTTTGCCATCAAGAACCTTGAGTTCCGTGCCTTTCTTTGCTGGCTTCTTCTCTGCCTGCTCATTACCTTCAGCTTTCTCTAAAAGAGCATATTCATATATTAAGATGTAACACAAAATAATGCAAGTCCTATCATATACAGAGGGGCTACTAGGGTGAAATTCATTCCTGTGTCGGCAGTGTGATGGCTTCTCACTGCTCAAAATAAAGCCAGATCAAAATTTCAGCTCAATTTTTGAGATAGTGTGACTGTTTGACCAACCGACCAACCCACAGACTGCATGTCTACAACAGTCTATTCCGTGCTTAAAAGTCATCAAATCATCATATATATATTTACACAGGAGACTTCTGGGGTCATGGCAAACTGCCAGTGTATGACTTCTCAACTTGCATGCCACACACAAACAGCCTGATAAAAATTACATAAAGCAAACAGATGTGAAAAGGAATATATGAATTATTTTGGACCAGATATCAGTCATTCTGCAGGAAATTGTTACCTAGCCACGTCCAGCTAAAATGAATAAGCTGACTGTATGCACTGTCTGTTGGAAGATCAGGACAGCAAGGGAGAGGACTGGCCATCTGCCCTCATATGCCACGGTTAAGAAAATAAAGTTTCAAACACTTTGTACTCATGGCAGCCTTTAAAGACTAGCTTAAAGGATCACTCTTCTTCTTTATCTCTTTTACCAGTGTTAAAATATGATGAGAAATCAATACAGATAAATTACATTAAATATTTGCTTGAAATATAGCAATATCCCAATCCTAGAACTGTTATAAGTTTTGGATTCCAGAAAGAACCTCACAGAGGCAAATATCGTTCCATGTCTGAATATTTTTATCAACTACAGACCCTCAAACATTTGCCATATCTAAGAAACATGCACTTACGGATAACTTTAGCCGCAAAATTGACCTTCAGGCCATCAAAGATATCTTCAGATGCCAGGCTGTCTTCATTCACTTTGGTCCAGAATGAATCTTTCTGGATATCTTTAACATTTACCTAAAAAAAACTACTTTGATATAATGATGAAAGAACAAATAACACAAACTAAAATGTCAGAGACAAGAACAAAAACTAAAAGAAACAGCTGGCTGAATAAACACAGGCAGTATTTTCAGTCTTGGCTATAATCACAGCCAGATTAGAAGTGTCACAGCTTCAGTGTAACTCGAAACAACAAGCAAACTGAACCTTTGGTGCCTTGAGTGACAGCAAATATCATAATAAGAACAGTCCCTTAAGCTAAGGATCCAAGCAGCCAAGAGTATATAAGGGTCATCATCATGCTCACCACCATTATCATAATCCATCAATATCATGTTCATCACATTATTGCCATCACCATTACTATCACAGTTGTAGCTATGGTCATTATCATCATCATCATCATCATCATCATCATCATCATCATCATCATCATCAAATGCTAAGAGCAGCTTGGATCGAGTAACTGAACATTTCAGTTTACTATGGCAAATCCATTTTTCTTAGCTTCAGCATCTGAGGGCAGGTGGTGGCAAATCCTTGTTACCTGATTTAGACTAACAGGATACGGTCAGTGTATTCATTTTCCAGCTGAGTTTGCCAGCGGTGCAAATGGAGCAGAAACTTAAAATATCTTCCTGTACTGGTCAGGATTTGAACTCCTCAACTCTGGGTTGAGGGACCTGCATGCTATTTTGCACCCTGTAATTATCACATGCTACTATTGAAATCTTCAGAAGGCCGCAAGCATTGTTAGCATTGCTAGCACTGTTCTTGACATAAAACTGAATGATGCAAGGTACCTTTGTATAAAAATTTTGAACAGGTAAAAAGGATTTTAAAGCTTATTAGCTGACATCAAGTAAGTATTTTATTTATTAAATAGATTAGGTAGTGACAGTGCTACATAAAACATTGTTGTGCAAGATATAAAATGCTTAATAAAAACTACAGTTTTGTTATGGGTTGAAGTGAAACTTAGCCAAAACCATTATCATTTTAAATGTAAAAGCCACAACTGAAACCAATTTTATGTTACAAGGAAAAGACAAAGGTAAAATGAAACATGTAAGTCATCTGTATCGCGTACATTTGCCCCATAGGTGTTGAGATCTTCTACTGGAAGCATTGTCTATTCAAACTCTCATTTAACACAGGTCCATGGTTTTGGTTGATGCCATGTGAAGTAGATGCTGGCACAATAGAAATTACAAATTACAGATTGGACTCATTTACACACTCTTGGTTTATGTACCACTCTGCTTAATGCAAAGTGGTGGTGTGTCCCTCAAAGCTACTAGAAGAAGAGCAGTCCCTTGAGCTAGCCCTGAGGCAGACATGGGTATGAAGTGTTAGTGACTTCATTTTCTTCGTCTCGGCATATGAAGGCGGGTGGCCAGTCCTCTCCCTCGACATCTCATCTTCCCACCGACAGTATATGGTCAGTGTACTCATAATAGCCAAGTTGGCTAGTGGGGGTGCAGGTGGGGCAGAAATCTCAAACCAAATTACTGCCGTGGCGGGGGTTTGAGACCGACCTCTCAGTTGACAGTCCAGCATGCTAACCACTACACTATCAAGCACTCCCAAAGCTAGTAACACTAAATACTGACTTTTCAGCACTCTCTCTTTTCATGCATGGCCTAATTTACACACTGTATCATAAGACATGTCTCTTAACGACATTTAGTTAACGAGTCTGGACTGCAATAATAAAGATACTCATTGGAAGATAATTATCATAAATGACCTCAAAAGCCTTTGACCTTTCTTGACCTTACCTTATTCCAATTTACTCGTTTCATCTGAACCTCTGGTTGATACTTTTTCTTCGTAGCAACGACTGGAACAACTGCAGCCATCATTGGTGGAGGAGGGCCCATACCAAATGGAGGAGGCGGCGGAGGACCCCCGAATCCAGGTGGTGGCGGTGGTGGTGGAGGGCCACCTGAGCCTGGAAGGGGTGGTGGAGGAGGGGGACTTCCCATTCCTGGAAGTGGAGGTGGTGGTGGTGGGCCAACTCCCATGCCGGGAAGTGGTGGAGGTGGTGGTGGTGGCCAGACCTGTCATGCCTGGAAGTGGAGGAGGAGGAGGTATTGCACCATCGGGTAATGGGGGCGGAGGAGGCGGTGCAGGCGGACCACCACTGCCGTCGCCAAGACTAGGACTAATAACACCACCAATTCCTTCCCGAATCTGAACATAACACAAGAAATTGCATACTGTAGATATTCAAGCAGAGCGCCACCCAAATATATCCATAATCATTCATCGTCATCATCATGCTCACCACCATCGCCATTATCCATCAATATCAAGTTCATCATCTTATTGCCATCACCATCACAGTTGTAGTTATCTTCATCGTCATCAACATCACATGAACACCAAATGCTAAGAGCATCTACTATGGTAGATACAGTGGTCAATTTCAAACTTGGTGCATAACATGGATGACTGTGTAGGGTAAAACAGTCGATTCTTGCCATACAGACCATTGTCCACGACAATTTCATTGACATTCAGAATATTGTTTCCCACAGCATAAGAGCAGTCCCTTAAGCTAGCCCTGAGGAAGCCATGGGTATGAAGTGCTAGCAACTTCATTTTCCTAGCCTCGGCATCTGATAGCGGGTGGCCAATCCTCTCCCTCGCCGTCTCATCTGCCCACTGAAAGTGTACGGTCAGTGCACTCATTATAGCTAAGTTGGCTACGGGCTAAGGTGGAGCAGAAATCTCGAACCAAATTTCTGCCCTGGCGGGATATTTGAACCACCGACTTCTCGAATGACAGTCCGGCATGCTAACCACTATACTATCGAGCATCCCCATTAATAAATTGCAAAAAATATAATTAAAAGTAAAACTGACAATCCTATGTTTAGCCACACAATCCTTAAGGTACTGCTCAGCTACCTGAATGTTGTTGAATTTAAACTGTAGATGACACTGCTCACAACTCCCTTGCATCAGTGGTTCTTATTTACTACCGTCTTACTTGAGATGGCTACACACTACAGTTCTCACAAATATCAATCAACATTTTACACCATTCACCAAACATGTCAAAATATACCTTCGTTTTAAGGTCAGCATTTTCTGCTTCATATTGCTTAAATTTCTGTTCATAGGTGGCTGCCTTTGCCTCGGCCTCTTGTTTGGCTGTCAAAGTTTCTTCAAGTTTTTTGCTGGTCACAGACATTGGGGCTCCTCCTCCTCCCCCTCCATTCTCTTCCATCTTGCCTGCCAACAGATAGCCATATTAATTAAAAACTTAATTAATTAATTAATAATAACAATAATAATATTTTGTTTTGGAGGAACAGAAGTCAAGTGGTGTCCTTAACAAAATACCGAATCAACCTGAATCTTAGTGCACAGCATGAAAATCACCATCACGCAACATAATCAGACAATGAATGTCATTGTTAGATTATACAATGTGTTTGTGCTCCTGCCAGAACAATTATGTACTGAAGGACCCTTCCTTGATAATGGCCTACAGATGATCAAGGCAGATGAAAACTATAGGTTTACTTCCATAAATATTATCAACATTTACTTGCAATGTTTCTCAAGCAGACATAGAAATAACAAAAATAAGAATAGGACAATTTATAAAGCACTGTAGCACACCCAAGGCTGAAGAAAAGGACACAAGTAGGTGGACTTCTCCTGTACTCTAAATAGGTCTATGGTGAATGCCTATGCTTCATATCAGGCTAAAAACTCAGGCTCTCAGATGCTGGTGAAAGGAGCTATATAAACATCTAATAATTACATTACATATTATAAACTAACAACATACAATTACAGTTTCACATACTTCAAGACCTTCTGAACATCGGTCTCCACTTACTGGTCGCTCCAATATCAGCTCGGCCGCTAGAGGCCTTCTGGTTGTTCCCCATGCGTGGCCTTCTGGCTACCCCATGCTCAATCTGGTTGTTCTCCATGTCGTAGGCTAATGGTTGGCTCAATCTGTCTCTAATTTGAACACTTCCAGGAAACACCTGAAGTCCATTTTATTTGTCAGTGATAGCAGACTTGGGTCAGGAGCGCCTCTGAATTGTTGAGTGGTGCCATATAAATGTTCGATTACGATTACACTACATAAATATGATCATGCGTACTCAGTACTATATAAAGAGCTAAAAATGTACCAATAAAAATTGACAACTGACAATGTTATAGCACTAAAAAATTAGCTCAACACTTACAAAGCTACTACACAAACTGTAGTTTTTAAATTACCCAGGTATATTAAACACGTCTTCAGACTTAAGCATTTGTTCATAATATATTCATCTGATCAAATTTCATATGGATTACTCTGTGTAAGCTTACTCAGCAGTGGTTCGACGTCTATATCAAATCGTTTTGTGGCACTGAAATCAGGATCCATGCCATTTTTCTGCAGTACAATCTGGGTGATGCATTCCTCAATTAACTTGAAGTACTGTAAACTGTAAACAGAAAAAAATAGCAGAGACATTAGTAGATGAAGTTTAACATAGAGTTTAACATAAGTATTGCCAATCACTTAAAGCATTACTTGGCACAAACTGGTTTGAAAACATGACAACATAAATGAACTAATAGGAAACCTGGTGTATTTTCGACAGAAGACTTTCAAACTCAGGATACCTAACAACAAACGATTTTCTAGATATCAACATTAAAAAATTAAAAATGATCACTATGGAACCTGAAGAAGATTCAAAAATATACAAAGAAATTTGTAACTAAGCGAATAACTGAATGAATAGAAATAACATTTACCGGACGTTTGGTTCATCTCGGATAAGAAGCAGATGTTGGAGAATTGAGAGGAAGAATTGCTCTGTGTCAGTTTTCTCTGTGATCTTACAAAGCACTTCACAGCACAGCTTCATATCACTAATTACGAGTCAAGGACACTAACACAACCACTGGAACATTAAATCCAACTTTACCAAATGCTTCATGAGACAGCAATTTCTCGATCATTCCTAAAAGCTCTGATCAGTGTAATGCAACTTAATCTTGATCAAAAGAACACAAAATTTACTACTTTCAAGCAACATCAGCTGGCAAAAATGTGCATGATGTGACTGGTTTTACATTTATAAGTTATTTTATAAACTACATTACACATCATGGAATACTACTTAAAATAAATTTGTTAATTGACCTATAATGGTCTGTTGCTTTTGAAGCTTTCAGAACCTGTTGTCACATCTTACCTCCTTAGAATTCTTTATCTGTGATTGGTTATACACCTAATCAATCAATCAATCAATCAATCAATCAATCAATCAATCAATCAATCAATCAATCAATCAATCAATCAATCAATCAATTTATATAGCCTCCTTGTAATCTGATATACAGCAGTTAGTGATCCCATATACATAAATTTAACCTATAATGAGCCTTGCTACATAGGTAGGCTGAAAATGCATGTTTGGCAGTCATAGTATGTATATATGCCAGAGAAAAGCTATGCTAACCGCACTTTGGTGTACACAATACAATGTCATTAGTACAGAATAAATCATCCTTAAAACAAATGTCTTTCAAGCCAAATTGTCTGTGGTGGATATTATTCTATTGTGGGCTCAAGGATGAAGTGAATAGATAGCGGGTTCGATGGAGGAAAGGGGAGGGGTGGAGCAACGCAAGGGTAGAAGTGGATGTGGAGAAATGTGTGACACCTGCAATCCAGCGGAGGGAAACTATCACCAACCAAGCTGCATCAAGATGGGAACACAAAAGTTACCTAATGTATTTTGGCACAATGGGCACAATTCAGGCAGCACAGTTGAGGATGGACTGGAGCCGATGCAACCATAACTTTTGCAGAACTGCAAGGATGGAGTTGCAGTAATCAAGCCACATGAAGAAGAAGAATGAACAAGGGTAACTGCAGCCCTAAAAACGGATTACACTGTATGATTCATGTCTGACACAGCCGATGGAAGTCAAACCAGCAAAGCTTACCAATGCTTTGAGTCCTCTATGCAAATGTTCAATGACATGTCCACCCCTCATTCGAACACTATGGTCAAGTGTGCAATGGGTAAAACAAAACACCTCTTATTTCTCTAAACTCAATGACACACAGATAGATGTCTTTCTCAATAAACGAATATAATTATTATAAATTTCTTTTTGCTTTTATTTTTGTGTTTGACCCTTTAATGACAAACGTATTCAAACGTAGATTGCGTGCTTATTTGATTGCCAATGGTACGTTCTAATAATATTGTGCGTGCTAGTTAACTAGTTAAGATTTGTTAAGGATTAAAAATAGCAGAATTAACAAATTATTCGGTCTGCCACTCGAGTATAACAATGATGTAAGGGTGACCCTACTAGTCGGGACTTGTTCCCTTTAGGGTTCTCTATCCCCATTGTTTTCCTACTATCATACTGTAATTGTGATGATTGTATGCTTTGCCTCTGTTGGAAAAAAAAAAATTTATGGTCAAACATGCTGGTAGCGCTTATCTAGCCTCCACTTCTGTTTTCTATTGGTCTCAACATTTCTGTTTTATAGTGATTAAATTTCTTTTTGCCTTCATTTTTATGTTAATCTCAGTCATTTCATCTTGTAGCATTCATGAAAAGGATACTCCACTTGGTGAAATCCGTCAAATCGATGCACAAAATCCTCGGCATCATACTCTGCTGACTCCTCAAAATATTTCACCTGTGTCTTCACGTCGTCAAATTCCACCTTCCGGAGCGTCTACATGCAAAAGCATATAGAATAATCAAGTAACCAACATATGTACAAACCAATTAGCAATTAATTACTCCACCCTCATATGAACGAATCAATCAAGGAAGCAACAACAGATAACTTATCTATTATTATCATTATTATTATTACCATTATTGTAATTTTGCATCAGAGGCACATATAGTCGTAATATCGTAATCGAGTATTTGTAAGGCGCCACTTAAAATTAGAGGCGCTCCCGACCTAGGCCAGTATCTTAACTGACAAAAAGAGGTTTTCAGGCACTTGCAGAACTGGTCAGAGGAAAGAGAAAGGAAGTCAGCCCTAAGGGACTGAGGCAGTCCGTTCCAGCTGGAGGGGCCCACGGAAGCAAAACTCCTACAATGGGCCATAGAGGTATGCATTCAAGAGACATCTAAGTGGCCACGGGCTGAAGACTGATGGGAGGAATGACCAGGCTCAGCATAAACTGGAGAACAGTAGGCCTTGAGATAGTGTGGAGCAAAGCCGGTAAGACAATTTCACATGAGGAAGCAGATCTTGAATTGGATGAGTTGGCAAATGGGGAACCAGTGAAGGGAGTCTCGGATGAAAGAAGAGATATGCAATGCCCCTCAGGAGAACAAATATAAGGAACAGCATTTCTTTCTGGCATTCAAATTGTGCTCAGTGGGAAAGTGCTGTGGAAAGTGATTGCATAGAATCACTGGATTTCGTTGTTAAGCATTGGTAGAGAAATGTAGTTTCCCCTTTGTCTCATACTATCTGGACAAGGAAGGTGATGCCCAATGCTGTTGAAGAAATTGTAATCCCCAGGAAAGAATTGAAGTATAATCATAATTACTATTATTGTTGTGGTTTTTAAGAAGTACATATTAATTAATAACTGGTAATTGTGGCATAGAATCCAAGGCCAAACACGCTGGTAGCGCTTATCTAGCCTCAACAGCAGTTTTCTATTGGCCTCAACATTTCTGTTTCATAGTGATTACTGTGCAATAAAAGTCATCATTATTAGCATTATTATTAATATTGTATGACTCATTTTATCAATTACCAATTCACATATACAATTAGTAGGGCCAGTAACATAAAAAAATTCTAGCTATGCATTAGTCAGTGGTGACCTATTTTATTAATAATGAGTTTTACAAAATATCTTCATCCACGAGATGGAACTCCATGCAGATATTTTGAAGGTAAACTCCTTGAAATGGAGATGAAGAATGTATTGAAAAATACCTCTAGCATATCACCCAGACCAGTTCTCATGAATTCATTTCGAAGGTGCAGACGAAAGTCCATGTCATCTGCTTGAGATATCAAAGCATTGATCAGCTGCATGCAAGCCGACTACAAAGTGACACAAACAACTCACATTATTATCCTAACAATTAACTGAACTACCATCATCCCAATTATTTAACTTAAATATTATTGTTCTGTACCATCAAACAACCATTCTCCCATTATTTTCACAATCTTTATCATTATTTCGGTGTATGATATGGGATGCGGTGGCTTAGCGGCTTGTTCTGTGCCTCATAATCGGAGGGTTGCAGGTTTGAATTTAACTCAAGCCACTGCATAGCGAACCTGAACAAGTAGATGAGAAGGCATGGTCGCCAAACGATGTCCTCATCTATCGCATGTCAAACTAAAGGTTGGGGTTCAAATGGTGAACAACAATTTAAAATCTTCTTAACATTCTAACTGCAGAGGCACATAATGATTACCTTGGTGTTTGCTTTAATGTGGTGCTTAACCTCTTCTGCAATGGTCATTTGTCATTTGATATTGATACGAAAACAATATTAAACACAGCTCAACAAGACTGACCTGCATGATTGGGTCACCATTAGCAAGTCCCTGGATGATTGGCAGGAACCTCAGATTCTGGTGCATTTCACCCGAACTCGTTATACCCTCAAGAACCTTATCATGACTGTGGGAAAAGCAACAGAAATTCGGTTGAAGAACCTATCTTCACGGGATAGATTCAATACAGGATTAACAAATTTTCCTTTCTTAGAACGGGATCTGAATTATAGACACCAAATGTATTTGCATTTGTCCATTAAGCCACAACATAATCATGCAGCACAAACTGGCAGTGCTACAATGTAAGTAAGCAAAGTACTGAGATGCAACATGGTAAATCTGCAGAGTAATAAGATTCTTCTTCTTCCTTAGTTCTCTGACTTTTTAGGCAGGTTAGTACTTCCAATGTTGCCATTCTTCTCATTGTCCAGCCCTGTCCTTAAGCTTGCTGTAACCCTCCTTCATCATCCAGTCCATTAATATCATTCCTGGTCTTTCCCTTGACTTTCCCCAATCCATTCTTCCCTCGATTATAGCTTTTAGGAGAGAATATCCCATCATTATATAATGTGACCAAACCACTTTCTCTGGCATCTTCTGATTGTTTCCCTTACGGATCTTTTCCGTCTACCATTTGTAGCATCTCTTTAATTGTCTTTCATTCTATCCAGCTGACTCTCTCCATCCTTTGCCATATCCACATCTCGAAGGCCTCTAGTCTTTTTATATCCTCCCTTTTCATGGTCCATGTTTCCAATCCATATAGTACTACACTCCATATCATAGACTTGACCATTCATTTCTTCAAGTTCTTGTTCAACTTTCATCTCATCAAGTCCTTGCTTTTATAGAAGATATAAAACAGTAGATCTCGAAACTAACAACATCTAAAACAATACAACTGCAGAGCATCAAGACTTGGATATAGGATGTACAAGACAATGTTGTATATGCTGTAGGCTGCATTAACTAACACATAGCACTACATAGCATACAGTTTCCTCAAACAGGAACAAATCACTTCATAACAATATATTTAACAAGGTTTATATAAATCTGCCAACTACCAATACTGACCCATTTGGAGGGAGAAGGGAAAGGCCAGCCATGATACGGATCGACTCCAACATGCATTGTGGATCCCGAGGATCGATGTATCGAGCCAGGATCATCAGAGTTTCATCGTGAGTGATCATCTGCTTTATACCGAACTGAAAAAATACAAAAAGAAGGAATGAACGTCTTAACACGCTTGAGAGATCCACAAGACCAAAAATAATCAAAACTTAAGGTCGTGACCACGTGCAGAGGCCCACAGCCTGGAACTAAGGCTCAGACTGACCAAAATTCCACTTACACAACAGAACCTAAATTCATTGTTCGAAATCGAAGACCAAAACAAGCTTAAAGACCATATTAGCAATAATACTACTTACTGATTATCGTTGTTCCGACTGTAATCTGATTATTATTATTATAAATCTGCCAATTTATATGGAACTGCAAAATCCTATGAGGTGGCAGCAGTGCATCCCATACCTCAGACACTTAGACCATCAAATTGTCCACAGAAACAAAGACTGCTTGAGGCTCGGCAAAATAGACCAAAACCCAACGCTCAATATCAAAGACCATATAACAGTTTCCAGGCTTCCTGAGTATACCCAGTGTTACTGTTAACGCCCAAATGGCCGTTTTTACGTCAACATTTTTTGGTTTGATAGGCGAAAGAAATGAGCTACGTCCAAAAAAACTTCTTGGTCAGGGAGTCAATAGGTCCTCTTTTTGGACTCTAACGGAAACACTGAGTATACCCCATGAGGTTCAGAGACCAACAAACTAAACACTTAATATTGACAACCGTAACCATACTTTCGCTACCACAGACACAGTGGTATCGTGTTAAAAACCTGATTACGTGACAATAAAGTTACAAAATACGAAGTGCAGTATGGACTTCAACAAAGAATGTACAAGACAATGTTGGATATGCTGTAGGCTGCATTAACTAACACATAACACTATATAATATACAGTTTCCTCGACTCGAACAGGACCAAATCACTTCATAACATAATATTTTAACATTCTAACACAAAGCGATAACTCAGAACACTGCTACACTACAGAATTTCTGTAACAGGGTTGAATAAATTGTTACTTCTCTAATTTTCATTTTGATTCGCAATTCTACAACAGACTGGTACAATTTGAATTATGACAATAGCATTTTAAAGGTCTGCCAAACAGACTGGGTTTGATTAATTAATATGTCATAAACGTACATTGTTGTTGGAGAAAGCCCGCAGACATCGAATGCACTCTAACGCACATTTCTTCTCAGTTTTGCTAAAAAATAAGTAGAAAATACGTTCACTCTTTGGCCATGTTTAACTGGAAAGAAATATCCAGAAATGGTAAAATAATGATCAGTTACAGCAGCAAATAATTTTTTTTCATACAAAATCTACAAAATTTCAACCTAAACAACACGAAACTTCCATGATACCTATGGTGATGCACCTAGTGAGTGAAACTGCAAAAAGATCCAGTGTCAAGATGATCAAACCTTATCAAGTAGTCCAAGATCATAATCACAGTTAGATATACTTATTACTTAACCCTCTTGCCCCGAGAAACCGATTTAACGGTTTCAGCATCCGTTACTTATCCCCGAGAAACCGATATAGCGGTCTCGCCACCCATGATGCCTGGGAGCGCCGGGTTATGAAAGTATTGCAATGGGAATTCGGGGGCAAAAGGGTTAAAGCAAACACTACAAAGATCCCAAGAACATGTACAAGTCAAGTCATCAGTCATTAAACAACTTACTTATCACTGTATGTGAGGCCTTTGAGCAGGCCATTTAGACCAGATCTTTCTCCAAAATCTTTGACCCAACTACAACAGAAACCACATCAAACTAAGCAATTGTTTTATCTCATCACTATCAATACAATACAGTATAATTCACCATTAATAACTGTCACAGTTATCAGCCAGATCAACTATCACAATCCCATCATAACTGTCACCAATACAGAAACTAACATAGGTGTGATCTCTCTTGTCACTGTCAGCAAGCATAAACCAACAGCGCATACATTCTGTGTTTATATCTGAAAACTTAGAAAGCACCTTTTGTAAGGGTCTCAAAAACACAGGAGCATGCCTACCTAACAGTTCCAGAAGGCACACATTTATAGGTAACATGATTTCATGAAATATATGCTGAACATATTATTGCATACCATCAAATGCAACAATATAACTAGACAAACTTGTAAATATTGTTCTCAGCTTAAGTTCCCCAATACTTTCAATGCATGTTTGATCCTGCTGGGCTGTTACTGGTGACAGGTTTTACTTCTAAAACTTACCAGGTATGAAAAGCAGAAATTACATATATAATGTTACAATTGAAACCAAATAAAAATGCAACACACACCAAAATTTACAGATCTGTAACTTTACTAGAGTTTTGGTTTGTCAAGGTACGTAATTATAATGATCAACTATTTTTCTTTGGCCTCATTACGCAAGTGTAACAAAAATTTCCACAAAATTCAGCAGGGTATCAGGATTACCCAAATGATTTTTGACATAAAACCAAAATGCACAAAATATTACAAGGCCTTCTAAAACAACTTTAAAACCCACTGGCTACCTCAAAACCAACTTTCCATCTCCTGCCACTTCACAATCTGAAATAACATTAACTAATAACTACAACAAGTAACGTGATAAGAAAACGCTGTCAGCTTCATTTAGTTCAAATCAGCTTGGCATTATTGTTCATCTTCTTGCAAGTCAAACCAGAACTCTGAATATTTGTCAGTTGTCAACGTCAACCACATATGGGAAGCTGCTGGTCAATCGATGACAACTACTGATTACATCCGTATATGATAATAACAATAATATAAATAAAAAGTAATAATAATTGAACATAACAATATTGTTGCATAAGCAGTCTCTGCATCACCTGACTGGATTGTTTGAGAGGGCCACTCTAAGCGACGACAGAATTTCAAACTTCTTCTCGCCCTTGACATCACTGTTCAGCTGCTCGATGAAATCAGCAGCCGTATCTGTCTTACGCTTTCCCTAAACAATTGAAATAAGAAAGAATTAATAGTGCTTAAAAGACTACATCCTCTCACATACCATGGCAGAAATCTAGCGTCACCCAGTAGTCCTCAGATTTTCATAAGAACGACTTCTTACCAATGTGTCCCAAAAACACTGGATCATCACAAATCGTAAATAATACGTGACAACCCTAAACAACTGTGACCACGATCATCAGTATCTACCAATGCATTTGCACCTCCAAAAAATGAGTGTTGCCTTGAATTAGCACTCAGAGTTTCTAAAATCTAATTTTTACTAAAAAAATTCATGATGCCTTAAATTAAGAATATAACATGAACTGCATTACCTAATGTATTAAACACCTCAAATGATGAGACCCAAAAGATAAATAGATTAAATTATTAAATGAGCCATACACTTAATATTCATGCATGCACAAATCTTAGTACTAGAGGAGAGAACTTTGAATTTGAAAGCTTTTTAAAAGCTATGATTTGTTCAGCCTTGTCAAAATGCCAATTAAATTAATTTGAAAATGGCAAAAATCAAACACAGGCACCAAAAAGATTGATGAATGCTGGTGTGAATGGTGTAAAAAAACTCCCCAAATGGATCATAGTAATAATATTAAAAAATTAAAAATAGAAATTTTATTACCAGATTTTCTGAGAAAATCTGGTTATTAAGCTAAATTGGCTCACAAACTAAAATTATACATGTCAATGTTGTTTAAAAATTATGTATATAGCACTGACACTTTACTTACAGTCTGAGTAGTCGCCTGCATTGTTAGCATCTTTCTCTTCTGATCGAGTGGCATTTGCCGCAATGGTGTTTTCTTCTCCTCTGACAGGTTTGATTCCTCCTAAAAGAACATCACAGCATTTTTACCCAGAAACCCAGTGGAAAATTTTAACTCCATCAACCGAACAAACCATTCATTCATTTAAAAAAGATTTATATAGCACATCTTCAAGGGGACTACTCAGAGGTGTTCCTGACTCCAGCATGGCCAAAAATAACCGTTTTAAGGTTAATATACCATAGGTTTAGTGCTTCAACTTAGAAATTTACTCATACTTTGAAGCTAAACAGAACTGCTTGTGACAGAAGACAAAGCTGAATTTTTTATTCAACCATGGCCATGTAAAATCACCCATTCCTGAAGGCTAGTTCCTTAGAAGGAAATGAGCCCACCAATTTCTTTCTCAACCAATATGGGAAGTTCTGAAACTATAAACAAAATCACTAAAAGAAACAATTTATAGGTAGTAGTTATCTTAAAAATTACAGAGTCAATGCAAGTAGAAAATCAGCTTTTTACCATTTTTCACCAAATTGTTTGTTTCTGTTGGAAATTATTTATTTGGCTGTTTTCTGGGATCTATTCCTTATCTGTTTTAACGACTGATAAAGGTTTTACACCTTAACGTGTTAACACGTCCCCAAATTGGGATTGTTCAGACGCTAGGGACGTGTATACACGTCCCTTAGGTATCGGCCGTACAGAGGTTGTTCAACGTCTCAGTAATAATTCCTGCCGCGTATAAGTAATAGTGGACATGTGCTGCTACCTACTGAATGCATATAAGATTATTTTTGGCAATGTTTAGTGACTAAAAAATGGAATATATGATATGAAGCGTCTGTTGTTGTGTCAGCCATCTTGGTGTAGGCTTTTTACGGTAAACATAATAAATTTTTATGAATTATTTGAAAAAGAAAAGGTTCAGTATACAGCAGCCTGCAAAGATGTCGTGCGAATTAGACGATGATTCTTTTGTTGATAGTGTACACGAGGTTTGGAACAAAATAGCCTAATGTTATTCGGTCTCTGCTCGGAAGCCAAGATCGGCCAGAGACAGCCGCCCGCCCCATCGGTGGCCTCGGACCTATCCAGACTCAGTGGACAGCATTACCTGGATGTTATCCCAGCAACTGCTACCAAAGCAGGACCTTGCAATAGATATGTGGTTTGCAACAAGCAGGAAAGGCGCAAGGAAACGCATTATTTTTGTGAAACTTGGCCTTCCTGTAGGCCTACTGTGCGTTGTAGGCCTAAAATGTTTCAAACTGGTTCACACTGAACATAATTTCTAAGGCCCCACAGTGTGACAGTAAGGAAAACACGCAAAATGAACAGTTATTTTGATACTTTAAACAGAAGGATGTCAACAATCATTATGTAAAATGTTTATAAATTTTTAGGCTTTTGGCCTATATTAGCCGCGCCTGGCCTATAATTGGGCCCGCGGTCAAAGTGTTAACGAAGAGCGTGTACTAAAAGTAACTGGGAAACCAATGCAGCTCGTCGTTAGAGTGTTAACTATCCTCAAGTCCATAATTCAGAGCGAATGTAGTACCGCTGTATGGCCAAGTTTCAAGCACCTGATGCAAGCACCAACACTAATACTGCCGTGTTTATGTTTTTTGCTGAATTTTGCAGAGCTCGAAGTAATCCTCCAACAGATAGTGCAATCAATGTTTAGTCCTCTCAATCAAATAAAATCACTGTATTGTCTACAGCAAGTAGCTGGCTGCAGAATTGGATTTACCCGTTCTCTTGAGAATGCTCAGTCCCTCTACACACCCCAGAACACAAGTCAAGCTCCACAGTCTTGATCATAAAGTTCCAGTTGAGGTCATGCTTTTAACTTCTCCTAGCAACTGTCCATTGCTTATACACAAATAATGCCCTACACAAATCATGCCCTAAAAGTCAAATTTTCAACACACGGTTTTCTAAAGATGTGCTCATAAACCACTGGAATCTGGGGTTCTAACTCACACCCTTCCCAGGAGCCAAACAACTCTAGAGGTCAACATTCAAACCATATTCTTGATCCAAAAATAAACTTTTTTAAATGTCTTTCTTTCAACTGTTTTTCTTATGCCGCTAATCACCTTTAACAACTCTTTTATCTCATATGGACGACATTAAATCTTGTTTTGCACAAAACTTTATAATTTCAATGAACTCACGAGCAGCTGCTCAAAGTGTTCTTCCAGTTCCTTGTCTGTCATCTTGGAGAATTCTTCCTGAACACGTTTCGGATCAGCAGCCGATGCCTCATCCTCCTGAACATTTCCAAGCTTAGACTTGGGTCGATCGGACTTGGTCGACTTCTCCTTCTTACCTGAGCGAAAGCTGGAAAACTAGAACAGACAGACAAAATATATTGTATTGTATTTGATCATTTATAGAGTGCTTTTCACAGCATAAACCTGTCAGAAGTGCTCCCAGTTCGAGGCACCCCGAGAGAAAAGGAAGGTTCAAGGTGAGAGAAATAGGTAGAGATGCCACCAGAGAGGATGGTAGAGCGTAGAGAAGGGGGAAGTCCATTCCATAGAGCGGGACCTATGCAGGCAAAGGACCTGGATAAGAAATCTGTCAGTTCAATCTTCTTCTATAATTAATTGATGAACAGACTATGCTTTGGCAGCCAATACAGTGAAACTAGCTTTGCTGACTTTCATTCAAAGGACTTATATAGCACCCCTCCAAGATAACTTACTCAGAGGCACTGACATCTCAAACATTTTACAGGACTAATGAAACACCAGATAAATTACGGAAGACACTAATTTATAACAGCATTATAAATCATCAGTAGTCCTAAGTAGCATACAATGACTTGAAACTAAGTGGCAGTGGGTCTTGACCTAAGCAACCAACACAAGTGTAAATATAGAGATGTATCTCCTCCCCCAGAAGGGCATCATAAGTTTGTCTGCAAAGTGGTATTTGGACAATACATCGTGCCACAAGACCTATTTATATTACCCCGGGTAATTAACAAATAGCAAATTTTTATTATTCACAACAGTACAACAGGACATCAGTCACAAACAGACCAATTCAAGCAACAGGCATGCCTTTAGCTAAATGCTCTGGCATATCTGAATGTTTAAGGCCGTAGATGATTCATATTCAATGGTCTATCAAAATTCCTGCAGAGTAGAAGTACTGCACCTACAACTCCTACACATTAAAGCCTGTAAACATACCTAGCTACTGGGCACGCTCAATGTTATTTCAACAAACCTTGCTATGCCTATTGAGGTCAAATTTAAAAGAAAACAACACTACCATATCGCTGAACCGTGTACAGTGCTGATATTTAATCCAACAACGCTCAAAAGACTGCTTTTGGTGTTGCTTTGTAGAGTACAGCAGATATTTCTGGAGTATTTCAGAGTGTGGGCAGCCTGTGCAGCTAACAGTATCTTCCAGCTGTGCTGTTAATGCCACAACTTGCAAATTCTGTTTCAGCAGTTCCTCTACTAGGCTTAGCCCACTGATCTAACGGAGCTCTGCACTGTGCTTAGCATATTACTTCCACAGCTCTGGCAGGGTGGCCACAGAACTATGATTTCAAAATTCCCCGAGTTTTCCAGCTTTGTCAGCTCTAGTCATTTTTTAATTTTCCAGAGTACATTTTAATCACTTTCCTATTATATATAAAGATTAAAAGTTTAAAAAAATTGAGCAGCCTCCTCCCCTTATAGCTGTACATTTTGCGTTTTTTCTTTTTATATTGTTTTCCTCATATATAGTTCACATCAATTAGTAAAAACAAAAATATCGAAACATTACTACGGTATGTTCACTTAATTTAGAGCACACCTTTTCAGATGCAAATGCAATCACTAGAGTGCAAGTCAGAAACTTAATGCCAATGGCTGTAGTTGGGAGCACCTCTAAGTAGACTTCTTGAAGAGGCACTATATAAACCCGAATGAATAATATGTATTGTGAATGCACCTAATTGAAACTACTTTGCCCCCATGTAGAGATTAGTCCAATTTCTTTAACTCCTTCATCTCATGCTCAAGGCTTAACACAGCACTGCCTGCATCTCCAGTAAGCTTGGCTTTCTTCAGATCTTTGCAGCACAGACAATTAAATAATAACATACTGGGACCTGTTGTAATGAACAATGCTGCTATCTCTGTCGATGGTGTTAGCAAGACCTTCAGCAATGTTATATACTCACACTCTGCTACTAAGCAATCATAGACCTCCTAATTTCTTGCACAAAGAAATCACGCCAAAACAAGCGTTAAATAATATATAATCGATCTGAACAAATTCCCTGAGTGATGGAAGAATTCCCTGAGTTTTCCAAAGTTAAGAAATTCCCTGAGTTTTCCCTGTTTTCCAGAGTTGTGGCCACCCTGTCTGGTGAATTCAGTGGACACACATTTTCCCACCATCTTGCCACTGACATCACGGACTCAGAAATTGATTTCAACTATTTTTGTATTTTCCCACTGTCCCTTTACTGTTTCATTTAGACATAACTGATATGAATGAATGTCAAACGCTTTTAATAGGCCAGCTTATCTAGTTACATACATACAACTATTGTTTCGGTTACGAAACAACTGTGGTTATGTTCCAAACAGTCCGTATTAATGGAAAAAGTAATAATTTGGGTAATCAAGAAAGGAGAAATTGAGTGGTTGAAATGACAATCTCGGAAGGTTTTCGGGGGAAGGAAATTGTTAAAAGCTTTACTCAGCTTTCAGCAACCTAATGTTCAAGATTCTTTGAGTCAATTATTGCTGAATTTATTGACATTCACTGTTGCCATTTGCATTAATGGGTTTCTCAGTTACATTCAAACAATATAACAACTTCCATTGTATTTAAGTTTCATACAAAGAACAATCAACTGCAGCTGTGTGTAGGTTACATCACAATTACCACACATCAGCCTGGATTCAATCCACTGATATATATTTAGTAAGAAGAAAAAGAACAGCGAAGTGATTTATTGCCAATTATAAACTGTTTGGTATTCTCCATTTTCATCTTAATTTGTGTCAAGGTCAAATTTTACACAAGTTCTATGAAAACATGAAGCATACTCCAAGTGAGACCCAAGCCATATTCTGAGCAGTAGTGGAACATGCCCACAGAAAGCTAACAGGACTGGTGTCATCTGCCTATTCCAATGGCAATAAATGCTTATGATATTTCATACTGCACAAGCCTCTGTATTCAGCAACTTTTAGTGCTTCCACAGTGTATTGTAACACAATAAGTATTTTAAAACGTGGTAAGAGGCAATTTTCGAAGCGTAATGAATTACTTCACACTATTTTTTTATCGCGACTTATTTAAGCCGATGAGTAACCATATAAATGATAGTGAAAGCAGATTTGGCATCAAGTATCACTGACAGGCTAACAAAAGTATCGGTGATACACATGCGATACCAACAAAATAAAACTATCGTGGTACTTGCTGCGATACTGAAAAAAGTCTCGGCGATACCAAGTATTGCGATATTTTATCGCGATATTAACAGCCCTGCCATTACTAACCTGGACTAAGACAGAGTGCCATAACAAGTTGGACCATTGAAACTAAGGTCAGGGATTCAAATACTGGTGTCTGCCATTACAGAAGGATATTTCAGGATTTCTGATTCACTAGCTTAAACTATTGAACTAGGCTATAAAAGTCACAGAAAGCTTCCTGCATGATCTTTCAAACAAAACGCACAGTTTCAATAGTAGAATCAAACAGGATACACCAGCTTGCTGTAGCAAAGTCAAAAATAAAAAATCGATAGCATGAAGAAAGAAAAACTAAATTGAACTTACCACACCGCTTTTACGTTTGTCTTTCTTGCCACCATCTTTGTCCATTTTATTGCTTCAGAACTGAATCTACAATATAATTTTACAATTAACTTTAAATAATTTTATTAGGAAACACATAAGTCTGTAGGGTGGTAGACCGGTGGGGTAGAGCTCTGGCAGTGTCTTGTCTGATTCCGGCGATTTTGGCAGTGAACGAAGCCAGAAAGTCATCAGCTGAGAAAGATGGAGTATCTGCTTGTTGGTCAGCCCGGCGCCGGCCAAGGAGGGCGTCGAATGTGGCCCATAGCCGCTTAGGGTCCTTGGCGTTGAAGGCAACCTTAGCCTCCCAATACATCCACTCCTTGTCCCTGTAATGGAGATGCATGTCTCGCACAAACCGCACCCAGACAGAGCGATCGGCAGGCAACTTGGTGCGTCGATATGATCTTTCGAGTCGGCGGGCCTGGCGGCGGAGGGAGCGACACTCCGCGTCAAACCATGGTGAAGGTGCAGATCGACGAACTCTGGCCGGGCGCAGCGGAAGGAACCTGTCAATGGTTGTTTCGTAGGTTGCAAAGATGTCAGCAACAGAGAGGTTAGCCAAGATGGACGGGTCAGCGATGGCTGGAACTTTGAGTAGCGTTGACCGGAAGGTCAAGATTCCGCCAGCCTCGAACCTGTCTGGCAAGGTATGATGGCGCGTCGTGAAGAAACGGGATGGTAGCAGCGACGAGGCCGTGGTTGGAGATGGTTGGCGGATGGATGAAGACATCAGCCGGCGTACAGTCGACAATCTGGGTATTGTGCAGTGCAAACTGTTCGAGCAGCGTGGTAAACTCATCAAAGAATGTTGATGACGGCGGTGATTAACCAGGGCGGTAGACAGTCAGGATTGTTAATGGGCCTCGGGGTGACGACACAGAAGCAGCAAGCACCTCAAAGGTCGTCGGAGGTGCAGAGAGAGGAATCTTGCGGACACGGTGGATGATGACAATTTTGCCGCCCCGAGCGTCGGTATCCCCGTCCCAGTATATATTCTGTGAGGGTGTCTGCTATTTTTTTCACGATGACACTGTTCATTTGGAATAATTTCACAGAGTGAATTTAACAAACCACGAACTTAACTTTAAAGATAAAAAATAATAGCTTTATAGATTCTTACCTTGTGTTTCATAATCTGTATCGATTTCAATCTGTAGATAAATTATAATGTATTCGATTTTTGATTTTTGCTTAACACTGTACAACTTTAAAACCGGATGCGAGCCATATTTCTGTCAGTGCTGTCACGCAGAATGTAAGTCAGTCAGTAAGTATCCCTTATTTACGTTTGTTGAGGTCTACTGTTTTCAGCATCGACATATTATATAGGTCGATGGTTTTCAGAAATGCATCTCGTCTTTAATAAAATCAGAAAATAGTATAGTTTAGTATTACTGTTTTGCCTTTATTAAAAATACTTACTAAAGACTAGAGCAAAACAGTCATGCAAAACTACTCAACTTAAATTAAACTGAACATCTAAATTTAAACAACTAAACCTAATTACATGTAAAGGAGCAGTGTTCTCTCTGCTATCAATCCTCCAATAGATTGATTAAACGAAAATACAATAATCACTGTGTAACTAAAACTTATTTCAAACTTTCTCCAGCATCCAATAAACTAAATCAAAAGTTATTGTAATTACATGCTTGTTGGTGGTAATAGAGCTATGTTCGGTGCCTTGCAGCTGGAGGGTTGCGGGTTCGAATCCACCTCAAAGTCGCCGCGTAGGGACCCTGGGCAAGTCCTTCACTCGCAATTGCTCATGCGCTTCGGCGTGAAACTCCGACTACAGCAGTAGTCGGGAGCGCCTCTGAATGGGAAATCTGGTAGAGGCGCTATAACAAGTGTTCAAATACAATACAATACAATACAATACCAATTACTTTTAAATTATTCCTTTAAAATTGGCACTTGATTTTAAAAAATTCGATAGTTTTTAATTTACTCTATTTTTAAACTAAAACATCCAATGGACCAATCCCTGTAAATTGTAATAATTATATACATTCAACTGTATCATAAGTTTGCCAGGTATCCAAAATACGATTTGCAGTTATGATCCAATAAAACAAGTTAGACTTTATTATTTTGTTAGAGAATGTTGATTGCGCCTGGGTGAGTGAGTCAATTCGTCCACCAGTGCTAGAGACGCTCAACTGGAGCTGAAGATGGAAGCCCTGTTTTCTTTAGGCAGTCGCAGTAAGCTAGCTAAGAATGACTGCATGGATAGTCTGATAATGAAGGTCAGCCCTTGTGGTCCTAACACGGGAACGAAAAGTTCAAGCCAGACAGAGGATCTGAGAGGACGCTTTGACGTGGCAGAGAGGGGGGCGGAGAATTTGGTGACAAAGATATTTTATTATAATCAGTTATACAAAGTTTGATTTATGCCTTTTAAAATATAATATTATGGACACTTAACTACAATAGCTGCATATATAAATATAATTTTGTAGGGTTGTACCCGCACTATTATTATTTCAGTTTGTTTTTCAAAATGTTTTCTCATAAAGTCTAGGGATAGTTGTTAGGGGCCCGTTACTACTCTGTCTAGGGGCCCGGAATTTTTGTCGTTGGCCCTGTCCCTATGGATGGCTGTCAAATAAGCAGGACAGATGGGCGCCTTGCAGGCTGCCAAACCAAACATAAATCCTTAAATAACTGCCAATAGCTTTAAATAAAACTTCTGTGCATTTAATAAAAACTAAAATGCATTTTCAGTTTACATCAAGTACACAACATTTCAGGAAACTGCAGCTCAGCCATTAACATTTAAAATTAATATCTTTGAAAACAACTTTCAACAACAAACATAATGTATCAGTTTTCGTTGGACACAAAATCGTTTTATGTCTCCTGTGTACAACGTAGGTACATCTCCTAATAGCCTGGAAGGAGTCTTGACTGTCTTTGCCAGTGCTTGTGGCCGACTACTGCAAAAGCAAAAAATCAGAATATTATTAACAATTTCTGAGCCACTTATAAATTTTGAGCTACTATTAAAGTATAAAACTGGGTCATTTATAGTTTACTTAGAACCATGCATTAGGCCTACTCATATACTTACATGTATATCTACAGGTTATAAAAGCAACAAACCATGAAAGAGATTAAGTGAAATTGCTTAAATCATGTGCAGCAGATCTTTTAAAGATATCCTGCAAATTGTAATTCTACTTGGTTATAAAAGCTCAGAAACTTTTACAAGATATTAAGTACATGTTTATATCATGTATGCAGCTCTTACAGGATATTCTTCAAATAGTAATTACTTCAGCACCTAAGATTAGCACTTTAACGACAAGTTTCCAGTACAAGTTTCCAGTACAAGTGCTCTTTGCTAAAATGTTAAACAGTCGTGGAATCTTAGCAAAAATAAAATTAGTTCAGCAGGTTTAGTTTGGTTTTGTTAAAGATGCTGCATGTGTTTCCAATTGGAGATTTGCTGTGGGATCTATTAACATTTACTGCTACTGATTCAACTTAGTATTATTGTACAAACTTGTCGTAGGTTCCATCCAGTTCACTGCATAGAAGGCATCAGTTATACCCAGGACGAGACAAGCAGAGACTTGTGCCACGCTGTCACAAACAGATTTTACACAAGCACCTATAATTTTCATTTGTTTAATTGTTGAAGCTTTAAAATCAATCTTAATTTTGCAGAAAATTCTTTCTAAAGTAAGTATTAAAGTAGTCTTTATTTGCACAAGCACACATGCATTACATTGGATACAACCCTTACTGGTACATACATTTCTGAAATAAGCTACAACAGGCGTATGGTAAAATGTTAGTGAAGCAAATTCACTGTCCTTCACCAAGCATGTGATTTTTTATTATTGGTTGAAATAGTCAGAGATGTAGTAGTAGAGTCCGGTTAAGGACTGGTTAATTCCGACTCGAGACCAATTTTCTGCGGACTCGGACAGCCATGTAAGTGTAATTTTGATAAATTACATCATCAGATCATCTTTCTGCAAGATAGTGTTGATATTGTTTTTTATGCAACTGAATTATGTCGATGAACTTGGACTCAATCTTTGAAGAATCAGACATCTCTGGATTTGGCCTCAACTCTGAATCGGCTTAGGTCAACTCTAGTTTTAAAGCAATAATTTACAAATAATGTGAAATTTTTCACTTACCAGTAAAATCCTAAATTCATCAGGGTTCCGTCAAAGCAGTGACTGAAACAAGAACAAAGGAATGTAAATTACAAGATGTTTTTCATAGGAAACTAGGAAAGTATCTGCCTTTCAAGGTGAGCACTCTAAAGAGTTAGCTACTGTGTCCAAAGTATATATATATATATTCGTTTAATATGAAAACCAGTTGACACACCGCAACAGGGAACAGAAAAGGGACTACTACTGAACTGAAAATGTCTTTAGAGCAGAGCCAGCGTGTTACTGTTCAATCACTTCCTCGCCCATGAACACCTACTATTTAAAATTTAGCACAAATAGAAATTTTGACTAAATAGTGATTAATCCTTTGATGACAAAGAGGAATTACTAGGTGAGAAGACAATACAGGTCACCCTGAAAGTATTTAGCATACATGTATATAATATATCATACTGTTGCCGTGACACTCAACATTATGTCACAGTAAGACATTAGTACTTCAGTTACAACAAAATACCATAGGAGCTGCAAAATAACCGTATGACAATGAGTGGGCCAACTATAATGTTGAGATTAACATAGTAGCTCAACAATACCTAATTATCAACACAGCAATGCTGAACATCACAGTCATTTCAATCAACTCGAGCATCCCTACAGCACGAGACCTGGCAAAAAAACAGACATTGATCCAAAGTGAGAGTAAGATTCTTTGCCCAGACTCATCAAATAATAAATTGCAAATTGAATATTCTAGCAAGCTTCATAATATTCCATTCTACTAATAAACGGATTTAAGATCTTCCATCAGAATTGTCAGTTGATGGGATTGCCCTATCCCAAACTCTAGCCACAAAATTTCTTGTTGTTTGTATTGACGAATGTCTGACTTGGACTGAACATATCAAATTTTAGACTATTTGATGAAGCTAGTATATGTACATGGTCATTAGACGAGGTCTTCTGGTGGTTCATATGTGTTATATGCATGTACCCTCGATTTTCTGTTTTCTGTAAGGGTGTGTAACGATTGAAAATTTTAATCAAAATTAATTGCACGATTAAAATTTTTAAAGCTGCGATTAATTTTTAACGCATGTCACAAGAGATAACAAGTTCAACTACTGTACCGACTGAGAGTAATTACGTTTAATATGCGCTATACCAATGATTGCAGTCAACAAAACAAAAAGCACACAATGCTTTTACTACTTATTTTTAGTTTTTAGTGTTAACTTTTAAGTTTAAAGTTTAAACTGAGCAGTGTTATCAAGAATTGTTTTAGGGCATTTCTAGAAATAATTGGGCGCAGTGACAATCGCGTTAACTGCGTTAAAAAATTTTAATCGTGTTAATTAATTAACTCATTAATCGCGTTAATAGCGCGTTAAATGCCCAGCCCTAGTTTTCTGTAATGGTCCATGAGTATTCAAAGTACACCCAAGTTAAGAAGCTGTGGAGTAGCTACTTGAAGTACTGTTGAAAGATGAACAATACTTTATTATAATAGTATCGCATTGAGTGGCTTACATATTAGTCTTTTTTAGAAATTTAAATGTTATTTGTTCGTAATATTAATTGAGATGGTAAACCTATAGTTTTTTCAACTGGCTAACCAGCCATCATTGAATTTATTTCAATACGGTGACCCTAATTAAGTGGGGCTTGTGCCCCTGTTGGGTCTCCTAGCTCCCTATCCAGTGCTGAAACAAATTAAAAGGAATAAGAATTAAGAATAATGTTTACCGGAGACGAATCTTTGCTACATCTATAGCTCCTGTAGTTTTGCAACTTTTGATCATTAATGCAATAAGAAGTTGCACGAAGTGCACTGCTATGGAAAGCAAATACATAATTGCACAACACCTGTAGAAACAGCAAAAAAATTTCTGTTACAATCAAAATCACTTATTAAATTCTTTAAGCAGAAGAATAGGCTATAAAAATGTATCTCAAAACTAAAACTGAATCTATGAATTACGTTAATAATAAGTTGACTTCTCTTTTGCACATTATTTAGAAGAAGAAGAATAGTCTTTATTGAAACCAATTGCATACAATATTTTGGTGTACACAAGCTTAAGCATAAAACAGATTCAAAAGGTTAAATGACATTAAAATTTTAACACTTTCACTGTAGCATTGGTAAAAGTGAAAAAGCAGAATGCGAAAACAATAATTAATACATACGTGCAGGTGGAGAGAATCACGAAGACAAATGCTTCAACGATCAAGTGGAATACCTCCTGACTCCAAACATTCTGTGCCAAAAAAGTAGAAAAACATATCAGAAGCTACTGATTTATCAAGATACAAGAGAAAACAAGCACCAAAATTAAGAAAATATAATGACGATTACGTTAAGTTTTGCTTTATTGAATCAAATGAATGTGCCTCAAATTCAGTGGTGGCACTACAGCAGGGCAAGCCAGGGCAATTGCCCTGGTAAAAAAGCCTTTGGCCGGGTCATTGCCCTGCCAGACCAGGTCGTTGCCCCGCCACAAGGCTGTCAGAATTGTTGCCCTACCGAGAATTTATTTGGGGCGCAAATGAAATCGAAGCATCCTAATTTAGCTGGAAAACAGCTGAAGATTTAATTCGAGCTTGTTCAGTTGATATTTATGAAACAGTTTTCAACAAAGCCGAGGGTTTTTAAAAGAAATTTCCACTGGTTGGGATATTTTGAAAAAGAACATTTTTTGCATGTAATTTGAAGTCAAAAGTACTGTATCAGAGAAACTTGGAACAGCACATAGGCCTATATTTTAAATATTTGAACTCGCAAGCAGTCAAATTATAGAAATAAAACAAATGACCAAATGAAATAATTAGCATTTGTTTCTCTGCAAAATTTCTGAACAAAATTTTTGTTGAGCAATGTCAAAACACTGGGCTCTGATTCCTGGCAGAAAGAAAATGTACAACGGCCATTTGTGGATCATAATGAGCAGTTCCCACTCCATTCAAGGCAATGTGAAGTTGTGCGTATACAATTTTATTGTGTCAGTTCATACTAAATCATTTAATCATTTAATCATTGGTGGTGACTAGAGTTCTGCAAAACCTGGTTGAAAACTACCCCTGTAGGCAGTTAATACAAAAACCACAGGAAAAATGCATCATTCTTACCAGTTTTACACCAGATCGGCAAACGACCTGACCAAGAATTCCAATTGAAATCAACTGCCCATAAAAGAAAAGCTTCTCTGGAAAGCTGTAAGAAAAACACCTTCTAATATCAATCAATCAATATTCATTTAATTCCATAAATCCAGTTGTCACACACACAAATGGTTACAGGTAACCCCGATTCGCTGTAGAGCAAAGATAGAGTTAGTATTTGAAGTGATTATAAGACAGTTAATATATATCTTTGAATAAGACACTTATACCATTATATTGCTTTGTATTGTATTTTACCAATTCTAAAACACTTCTCCCAGTATAGCCAAATCAGAAGCGCTACCATTGCGATAAAACCCAAGAAAAAAAACAGGACTTAAGGTGAGAGAAAGATGAAGGAATGCTTCCAGAAAGAAAGGTGGCGCACATGGAAGAAGTCCATTCCCTAGAGAGGGACCTATACAAGAAAGGCTCTCAATTGAGCCATACCGGTACTGACACCGGGAACACAGAGAGGTACATCGCTGTGCCACTTATTTCAGAAATCTATTAGAGGTTTTTCAAAGGCATTATAAATGTTAATCAAGAAATCAACTCAAGAGAATCTTTGTGTACAATTACACTGAAACAGATAACTGAATAATGAATTCCAGAACTGGGTAATACGACACTTATACCATTATATTGCTTTGTATTGTATTTTACCAATTCTAAAACACTTCTCCCAGTATAGCCAAATCAGAAGCGTACCTAGTCCTCGAGAATACCCGAAAGTATAATCATAATCATCAGAATTTACACATTAATTATTGAATTAACATATTTTGAAAAAAAGGCATTTGCTCCAAAAGAAGAATCTCACTGGACTCGTTCTCCACAGCTAGACAGACATCCCTTCGGCCATCCAACCTAGAAATTGACAAAGTACAGACAGCAAAAAACTTGGGTCTACAGTAAAATTATGGTAACATTATAAGTTTTTAACATGAGAGTTTCACTGTTTCAGCAACTTTCAGAGGTGTGCAAAATTTTGGCTTCATTGTTCTGTATTAAAGTAAATAGTGTACAGGTAGATGTTACCATTTTGTACCTTTGCTTACACGGCAGTAATTTTTACCACATGATGGTTATCCTGATGTGAAGTCAAAAACAAGCATTTCACGTGCCCACCTTTCTTCGTGTACCGTGTACATTGTGTTGAAATGAAATAACGATCATATACTGTATATCGTAAGCCAACTAAAAGACTAAAATCCTATGACAATCAATACTAGCATAACCACAATTTAAAAAACTTTTATTAGACCCCAAGTAAGCAAGAACTTCAGCGACATAGACAGACAAACACAGGATGTAAGCATTATGTCTGTGGCAATCTTAACTTTTAATAAACTAAAACTGATTGATTGATTTCTATGAAGTATTCAATATAATTAACAGCAACACACATACTATTAGGATCCCTAAAATGGTAGCGACCATGAAGATTCCTCGCAAAATCGCCAACTTAAGCATCATTTTGTAGCGGTCGCCTGTCCAGTTCATTTGAAGTATCGACGTCTAGAATGGAAAAATTACTATACTGTTTCATTTCTGTTTCACTGTGGATTTACAGCAAGCACGAATGAAATGCAAATCTTTGTTGTCTGTTTCAGCACAAAATAATATAAAGAGGAATGTAATGTGGCTAAGTTTATCATAACATCGTATGCTTTACTGTTCCCAAGTGTGGTGGGGCTTCGCCAGCAAGCAGGAACGTGACTCTCTAAGTGCTGTGGTCCGCAAGCTGGTACGCTTTGGCTTCCTACCCAAATCTTTCCCTACTTTTGAGGAACTCTGTAAAAAAGCCGACCAAGACCTTTTTAGAAATATATTAAATAATCCTGGACATATCCTTCATTACCTACTACCCCCTGTCCTATTTACTGGTCATGATCTGCGCCCACGCTCACATAACCGTGTTCTTTCTAGATTTGATTCCCTCACCAGGCGCGGTTTCCTGGCTAGGATGTTGTACAGTTAGGCCATAATGTTTTTTAGTTTACTATCAACTAACTTTTCCGCTACTATTTGATAACTTTGTATAACTTTGTATGTACAGCGCCGTGCGTTTGCCAGCGTTCAATAAAGAACACACTTACTTACTTACTTATCTACAAATCCTTTGGTACATAATTTCTCAACACATGAACACAATTGCAGAAAGCTAATTGAATACAACGAACCACTGTGTAATAGTGTGTACAGTGTATGCTGAAAACAGACAAACATGTGCACACATTCACACATATTTGAACATTTACTCTGGGACTATTATTACTGACGGGATACGAAGCGGCAATATGTCAGCCAATCAGAGATCGTCTTTTCTTAAACATCGCGGGCGATCTATGTGACCATCTATTTTTAGATTACACTGTCATACGGGCACTCAGCAGGATAAATACTCTCGACGGATCAAACGCAAACAAAGCCAAATTAATAATTCTCGTCGTTGTTTTTAGTATTTTACAAGATACATACGTTGCAAATTATTTTTACTGAATTAAGTCGCTTTCGTTTCGTTACGACAATCGTCCAGAAACGAAACGGGACTAAAACTGATCTGACCTGCAAAGGTCCCGGATGTAAAATCAGAGTCACAGACATAATCTAGGGCAATGACCCAATTTTCGTCCATTTCGAATCCCGTCAGTAATAATAGTCCCAGATTTACTCTTGCAAAAAAGTTAGACATTGTGCATGAGGTTTTACAGTTAATGGAAATACTTTGATGCATACATACAAGCATAAACACATACATAGAAGCATATACATACATATTACATAGAAGCATATACATACATATTACATACATTACGCGCATACATACATGCATACACAATTGTATTGTATATTCGTTTAATGAAAATCTCCAGCTGACATACCGCAGCTAGTTAATTACACATGCAGTTCCATAATTATATACAGAAATGCAAACACATTCGTGCATACACTCATACAATGACTAGCTATGGGATATATACAAACAAAATGATGAGACAATATAACTGAGATGTACCAGAAGTGTGACTAGAATGTATATCGGCAACTGGAGAACTATGACTATTCCCACATCCGTCACGCCAAAAGTGTAGGTAGCATCTTTAGAAAAGCAGTATGGTGAAACTAGAAAACAAACAAAAAACAGCTCTAGGCAACTGAAATCTAAATTTTCTAGTAAGTAAGTAAGTTAAGTATATCCTTTATTCAACCAGCTGCTAACTGCATTTTGGTATACATGAAAGTTTTAATGATTGGTCATCATGTGAACACATATGGCAGTAGACAGTCGTGTTTGACAGTGTGTGTGTGTGTGTATGCGTGTGTGTGCGTGCGTGCATGCGTGTGTGTGTGTGTAAAAAGAAGAGCAATCCCTTCATCTAGCTCTTAGGCAGCCAAGTGTTAGCGACTTCATTTCTTAGCCTCGGCACTTGAGGGTGGGTGGCCAGTCCTCTCCCTTGCCATCTCATCTTCCCACAGACAATGTATGATCAGTGTACTCATCATAGCCGAATTCACTATGGGGTGCTGGTGGAACAGAATCCTAAAAATAGCTTGCCACTGATGATGTCATAGAAATTGTCGTCATTACATTATCTGAATAAATCATCCTTATAATAAAGGTTTTGGGGTCAGGTAATCTCCTGGTGGAATAATATTTGCGTATGAGGTTGCAGTGTATAGTTAGTCAGTTTAATGGGAGGTAACAGCTGGCTTCAAAAACGTGTCAATGCAATTGTTGCTGTCACTGCAACAAAATTCAAAAAACTTTGCAGTGGCTTAGCTTCATTTTTGGATGGCCTTGACATTATTTAACATTATCATGCTTATGCGTCACAAGACACTGTGACTACTCAAACAAGAACAAGAATCCTTACAGAAGTTCCAGATTTCGTTGACAATTGCCCAACCATTAACACACAACGCCAGAAAAACCTACAAGAAGTTTACAATTCATGTATTATCATTATTATTATTAACTAAATTTGTAATGTGCGCACTTTCACAATGAAATGTGAATCTGAGGCGTCGATAGTCAGCTGACAAGAGTAGATGCAGTTAGATATCTAAGTGCTTGAAAGCCAAGGAAAAATAGTGAGCTTTGAGTATCTTGTTGCAGGAAAGAAGTGAATTTGAGATACAAAGAGAGAGTGGCAGTTGATTCCATTCGTTGGAGCAGAGGTATGGAATGCACACGAACTGTTCTGCATCGTGGTTCAGTTAAAAGACCCATGATGATCGCATGCAACGAGGAGGGATGTAAGGAGTTAGTAGTGATTGAAGGTACAGAGGCATGCTGGTGCTGAGGGCTTTGTAGGTCAAACAGTCCAATTTAAATTTTATTCAGAATTCAACATGAAGCCAATGCAGCTGACGGAGAAGGACTGAGAAACTTGTTCGTTGTGGGACAAGGTGCACTAGGCAAGTTAAAGAGTTTTGGATGTGTTGCAGCCTGCTGAATTTAAGGTCAGAGATACACACAAAAACTGAATTAGCATAACCAAGGTGAGAGGAGACAAGGGAACTGGTTATGGTTTATGACATATTCTTAATCAGAGCCAACACAATGTGACATATTGCCCTGAAGTGATAGAAAAAATATTTACAAAGGTTTGTTATGTGTGATCAGAATGTGAGCTTACTGTCCAGGGTTACCCCCAGTGTTCTGACAGTATCTGATAATGGCACAGCAGCGCATGCCTGCGAGGCCGATGCTAGAAAGTGAAGGGAAAGAACGCAGAGGTTGGCATAATCAAAACCAAATTGCCATTGAAACAGAACCATGCAAACATGGATTAGAGGCACTGCTCAAGTTTTAGTTTACCAGATACATCATGTGTGTGAAAAGCTTCTCAATACTATTCAGTAATACAACCACATTAATCAAACAAGACAACAATACATACACAAATGAAAAACATAAAAAAAACACTCAATGTTACTGAAGCAGCTCTGCAAAATTAAACAGACTAAGACTGGAATGACACCCAGTTACACAGTCATAGTCTGCTGAATTATCAGCCTCAATGAGTTTGCAATCAGGTTAGCAATATCAGTGTACTTTGAAGACTTGCCTTTTAGAGTGAACTAGCTGAACTAGCCTAGATCTTAGGCTAGTATAGCACTGTATTCCAGCATCAGTGCTACCCAACATAATGAATATAACTAATCTTAGCCCTATTTATATCAGCTAGGCCTAATTGAAGTATATTATGATTACTACTGGTCAAAATCTATTTACAACATTTTTAATTCAACCACCGCGTTAAACCAAAGATCATTAAACAATCAACACACCCGCGCGTGGATAAGTCGGTGCTTGGGCATTGCTTACGTAGCGCTTTAATATTTATAGTATACGATTACGATTGTGGTGTCAAGGTAAGTTATCTGGCGAGAATATATATATATATATATATATATATATATATATTATATTTATTCTTTAATTAAGCGCCTGACAAACGCACTGCGCTGTACATTTACATGTTATGCAATTGAAATCTTAACTAGTTAACTACTAACAGAACAGACAGCTTGCAATACAACGGCGCTAATAGCAGCCTACAAAGCATATCCGCCCAACGGGGCTCGAACTCGGTACCTCTCGGTCTCTGTCTCTCGGTCTCTGTGCCAGATGTTATCCAAAGCGCCATGGGCCACAATGCTTTTATCGTGTCGTGTCGTATCGTATCTAAAGATTTATATAGCGCCTCTCTCAGAATAACTATTCAGAGGCGCAATCAGCACGAAACCCCGGGGGGAAAAGAAACGTCTTTAAAGGACGAGAGACCAAAGAAGAAAACCAGTCATGAGTTTAGCCCTTAATGAGAGGGAAGGACATTCCAAGTAGAGGAACCAACAACAGCAAATGTCCGGCGTTGAGCCAAGGCAGTCCTGGCTAGTCCTAGGAACAAAACGATCAAACCAATCAGCAGAACGCAAGGAACGAGATATGAGGTCGCAGATAACGGCTTTCGCATAATAGTCAGAAAGTTACTATGACGATGAAACATAAACTTCAGTACCTCCAGTAAGGTCACAAACAAATTAATACGGTCTATCACGAAACCGAAACCCAGGAAAGCGGCAACGGCAGCCACGCCTTTCAAAATCTGTCGTATCATTTCGTAGCTTAGCAGTGACAATGAACCACACAATATTCTGAAAAATTATTCATAAAACGATAGACGCGCTTTACTAAACTCTGCTCATCGCTAAAGACGCTGCTTCTGTTGTCAAGCGGATCACAGTGACGTAACAGCCTCATTTGCATATGTATGTAATACTATGTATATATAAGCACTTTTTATAGCGCCTCGTCAAGATTTCTACTCAGAGGCGCTCCCAACTACAGCGCGGGCACTGAATCGGAGTTTCACGCCGAAGCGCATGAGCATTATTGCGAGTGAAGGACTTGCCCAGGGTCCCTACGCGGCGGCTTGAGGTGGATTCGAACCCGCTACCCTCCGGCTGCAAGGCACCGAACATACCCCTACACCACCGCGCAAATATAATTTGTGAGCACATATGCTATAAATAGCAAGCCGCCATGTCGGAGTAGGCCTACTAAGAGAAAGAGACGTATAAATCATCACCTACAAAGTGATATAATAATAATAATAATAATAATAATAATAATAATAATAATAATAATAATAATAATAATAATAATAATAATAATAATAATAATAATAATAATAATAATAATAATAATAATAATAATATCAGATCTAGGTCGTAGTCTGACGCTGTCCACAGGAGACAACAGAGAGACCTGCTTCTTGCTGCAGCGTCTATCTATTACTGTCCAGCGGTACAACTCGGTGGCTTTCCGCGGCACTTTAGCGGAGCCAGACCTAAGGGAGACGTGACACTAACGGCACTTATGACGTTAATTTTAGACGACAGCTTGTCTATTGATGTATTGATGTTGATTGATGGAGAGAATAGATATAAATATTGTTATTTTAATATAATAATAATAATAATAATAATAATAATAATAATAATAATAATAATAATAATAATAATAATAATAATAATAATAATAATATTAATAATAATAATAATACGAAGGTTAACCGATGCAACACATGACACGCTCGAGACAAGCTACCTGTTTCAAAGACTCTCGGTAGCTCTCCAACGCGGAAACGCCATCTGCTTTTCTTCGACATTACCATGCTAGATTGTTCACAGTAATAATAATAATAATAATAATAATAATAATAATAATAATAATAATAATAATAATAATAATAATAATAATAATAATAATAATAATAATAATTTTCTGTATTGAAACAATCCGGTTGACAAACGCAACTGGTTACAGTGTACAGTTATGCAATTCACAAGAACACAAATGACAGAAGACATAAATCTTAACTACTAACAGACGGCGGAGGCGCCAGCATGGGGCTAGGGTGGGCTGAAGCCCCTCCCTATCGGTGGCTCAGCCCCCAAACAAAAATGGGAAATCACTGCCAATGCCAGAGAGGACCGGAGAAAGGGAAGGAATTGGGGTTTTAGCCCCCAAAACCTCAAATCCTGGCGCCGCTACTGCTAACAGAACAGACAGCCTGCAATACACAGTGCTAATAGCAGCCTACAAAGCATGTCCGCCCTACGGGTCTCGAACTCGGTACCTCTCGCTCTCTATGCCAGTGTGTTATCCAATGCGCTAAACACACCTTAAATCTAAACACCTTGACTCTCTCATCCAAAACCCAGGCTATGCCCTCTTCCGCAAAGATAGAAACGACAGAAAGGGAGGCGGAGTTGCCATCATCACCAGGAACCACCTTAAAGCACAGCCTTATCAACCTAAAGAAAGCACCAAAGACTTTGAACTCTCTGAATGGATAACTCTCTCTCTCTCTCTCTCTCTCTCTCTCTCTCTCTCTCTCTCTCTCTCTCTCTCTCTCTCTCTCTCTCTCTCTCTCTCTCTCTCTCTCTCTCTCTCTCTCTCTCTCTCTCTATATATATATATATATATATATATATAGGTTCATACCTAGCAACATATGATTGGAGACTTAAAAATCCTAATTAAGTCATAGTCATAATCGTCAGCTGTATTTCATCTTCTTAATGGCTGTCTAATTAAATTCGACAAGGCATAAAGCTCGCATGCATCGATTTCGTTTGAAGTATTCAATGAGGCCTTTACAAAAACTGCCATTCAAATCCGCATCGATATGGATCAGCTGGTGCAATGCTTAGGCTGGAGTTTCTAACGCCTTCCTTTCCGGTAATCTCATTCAAACTGAACACACAGGAAGCTTCCAGCTCATAGCAGCTCATTAATTAACAACAGATTTAAAACTCTTGGCCATAGACGCCTACAGGGAGACTATTATAGGCGCGGGCCTCACATAGGCATAGGCGCTGTGCTTGTACGATAATGAGCCAAACCCATATTTTTTAATAACTCCATAAATTGCATATGATGTTTGACTTAATGAACAGTTTTAGTCGTCCAGAGAACTCATAAATTTTATGTCCATAATAATTAAATTTAATTAGTTATTTGAAAGTTATCTGGAAAATTAATAGTGATTTGCTAACTGAGGCATTCTGCGTGCAGCATAGGCTACTCGATAAAAGCGCTTTGCAAAGGACCGGTCGATCCTCCTGCCGGTGTTGGATACCATTGACCTTGGATACCATTGACCTTGGATACCATTGAACTTGGATACCATTGACCTTGTATACCATTGACCTTGGATGCCACGGACCTTGGATGCCGCTGACCTTAGATATTATTGACCTGGGATGCCACTGACCTTGAATTGCATTGATCCTATATGCCATTGACCTTAGATGCCACTGACCTTTGATACCATTGACCTTTGATACCGTTGACCTAGGATACCATTGACCTTGGATACCATTGACCTAGAATACCCTTGACTTTAGATACCATTGACCTTGTATGCCATTGGTCTTGGATGCCACTGACCTTGGATATCATTGACCTAGGATACCATTGACCTAGGATACCATCGATCTTAGATGCCATTGACCTCAGATGCCACTGACCTATGATACCTCTGACCTTGGATACCATTGACCTTAGATACCATTGGCCTTGAGTACCATTGACCTTGGATACCATTGACCTTGGATACCATTGACCTTGTATACCATTGACCTTGGATGCCGCTGACCTTAGATATTATTGACCTAGGATGCCATTGACCTTGAATTCCATTGATCCCAGATGCCATTGACCTTAGATGCCATTGACCTCTGATACCATTGACCTTGGATACCATTGACCTAGGATACCATTGATCTTAGATGCCATTGACCTCAGATGCCACTGACCTATGATACCTCTGACCTTCGATACCATTGACCTTAGAACCATTGGCCTTGAGTACCATTGACCTTGGATACCATTGACCTTGGATACCATTGACCTTGTATACCATTGACCTTGGATGCCGCTGGCCTTAGATATTATTGACCTGGGATGCCATTGACCGTGAATTCCATTGATCCTAGATGCCTTTGACCTTAGATGCCACTGACCTCTGATACCATTGACCTTGGATACCATTGACCTTGGATACCACTGACCTAGGATACCATTGACCTTGGATACCATTGGCCTAAGATACCATTGACCTTGGATACCATTGACCTTGGATACCATTGACCTTGGATACCATTGACCTTGGATACCACTGACCTTGGATACCATTGACCTAGGATACCATTGACCTTGGATACCATTGGCCCAAGATACCATTGACCTTGGATACCATTGACCTTGGATACCATTGACCTTGGATACCATTGACCTTGGATACCATTGACCTAAGATACCACTGACCTTGGATACCATTGACCTTGGATACTATTGACCTTGGGTACCACTGACCTTGGATACCACTAACCCAGGATACCATTGACCTTGGATACCATTGGCCTAAGATACCATTGCCCTTGGATACCATTGACCTTGGATACCATTGACCTTGGATACCATTGACCTTGGATACCATTGACCTAAGATACCACTGACCTTGGATACCATTGACCTTGGATACCATTGACCTTGGGTACCACTGACCTCGGATACCATTGACCTAGGATACCATTGACCTTGGGTACCACTGACCTTGGATACCATTGACCTTGGATACCATTGACCTTGGGTACCACTGACCTTGGATACCATTGACCTAGGATACCATTTGTCTTAGATGCCATTGACGTTGGATGCCACTGACCTTGCTCTGAACTGCATTCAAATTACTTTTTGGACCAGAAATATTAAACAAACAGTCACGACTATGTGCAATCAGTATGTGTAACAGACAGAATTCAAAAAGTGCCAATTATATTCATGGCTATATGATTAGGCCGGATATTATAGCCCTCGATTTGTACTGCGTGAGGTTGTATAAAGATTCGCTTTGATCTATTATGCTGTATCAGTGTGCATTCGACATCCATTGCAACTGAGCAATCGCAGTTCATACACCTACTTGGCCTAGAGTACAACACACAGACAATGTGGAGCCATACTATAGCGTAATGTAATAGGATATTTGTATGTTGACACTCCAAAGTGACTGATCCGTTATCCTACCACACAACCTACATCATTCCGCCAAAATAAAGGATCACATCTATACGCATAGTCTGTCTGTATGTAATGTATTATATGTATGTATGTATATATGTATGCATGTATGTATAATGTATGTATGTTGTATGTATGTATGTATGTATGTATGACTATGTATGTATGCATGCAGGTATTAATGTATTCATTTGTGTATGAATATATCTATGTATGTATGCATGTATATGTGTGTATGTATATCGGCTATGTGGAGCACGGAAATAAAATAGCTAAGTGTGTATGACCATAATTATAAAAAATACTGTGCACACTGATATCAAGTACTTTACACATAATATCATATGCATGTACAGTTGTACATGTGTGTGAGTGTGTTTGCGCGTACAATGTATGTATGAGTGTGATTTGTGTGTCGACTGCCATAGCTCGATGAACGTATTTTGTGGTTTCCGTTCCGTCCAAATTTGATTTGACTATTTACTTTCGTTGGCCGATTGGTGGCAAATGGGAGAACGACGGCGACCACGTCGTCTGAGAGGAGGAGTAGGAGGATGAGGAAGGATGAAGAAGGCAAATGAAAACGAGGAACACAAGGAAAGAGGACAAGGACGAGGAAAAATGGAGTACAAGAAGGAGAACGAAGAGAAGGATAAAGTAAGAGACGGAGGAGGAAGAGGAATTGGAGGAAGAGGATAAAGTGGATTTGGAAGAGGAACGAAGAAAGCCGATGATAAGAACGAAATAGGAACGAAGAAGAAGAAGAAGATGTCTAGAAGCGGAATGAAGAAGTTGAGGAGGAGAAGATGATGAAGATATATTGACGATGATTGGCAGTTGAAGGAAAGGAAGATGTGCGGGAGATGGGAAGAAGAGGGAGGAGAGGATGGGAAGAAGAGGGAGGAGAGGATGGGAAGAAGAGGGAGGAGAGGATGGGAAGAAGAGGGAGGAGAGGGAAGGAGGGAGGAGAGGATGGGAAGAAGAGGGAGGAGAGGATGGGAAGAAGAGGGAGGAGAGGATGGGAAGAAGAGGGAGGAGAGGATGGGAAGAAGAGGGAGGAGAGGATGGGAAGAAGAGGGAGGAGAGGATGGGAAGAAGAGGGAGGAGAGGATGGGAAGAAGAGGGAGGAGAGGATGGGAAGAAGAGGGAGGAGAGGATGGGAAGAAGAGGGAGGAGAGGATGTGAAGAAGAGGGAGGAGAGGATGGGAAGAAGAGGGAGGAGAGGATGGGAAGAAGAGGGAGGAGAGGATGGGAAGAAGAGGGAGGAGAGGATGGGAAGAAGAGGGAGGAGAGGATGGGAAGAAGAGGGAGGAGAGGATGGGAAGAAGAGGGAGGAGAGGATGGGAAGAAGAGGGAGGAGAGGATGGGAAGAAGAGGGAGGAGAGGATGGGAAGAAGAGGGAGGAGAGGATGGGAAGAAGAGGGAGGAGAGGATGGGAAGAAGAGGGAGGAGAGGATGGGAAGAAGAGGGAGGAGAGGATGGGAAGAAGAGGGAGGAGAGGATGGGAAGAAGAGGGAGGAGAGGATGGGAAGAAGAGGGAGGAGAGGATGGGAAGAAGAGGGAGGAGAGGATGGGAAGAAGAGGGAGGAGAGGATGGGAAGAAGAGGGAGGAGAGGATGGGAAGAAGAGGGAGGAGAGGATGGGAAGAAGAGGGAGGAGAGGATGGGAAGAAGAGGGAGGAGAGGATGGGAAGAAGAGGGAGGAGAGGATGGGAAGA
>JACEVL010000507.1:3253437-3310937 GCA_020284085.1 Aporrectodea caliginosa | reverse complement strand
CGATGAGGTGTACGAATTGAGGAGGAGACGGTGTAATGTGTATTGATTTTCAAGCCTGGCTGCTTTGCCTATCGCCAGTCTATGCTCAACGCGTGTATACCTTCGCTCCTCGTTTCCCTCTTAAACCACTGCGCGCCTAGCGACGGTGGCGACGCCCTGCAGTCATCGAGCGACATCTCGCAAGCTGCGCGAGATCTCGACGTGAAAACCGTCTGCGAGATTGAACCCGCCTTGGTTCTCCGCAGAGGGAAATTCGCGCCTGCGCCGTTTGGTTCCCTCGAGAGTGAACCGTCAAGTTTCCGGTTATTTGGAAATAATTATCAGAGCCAATTAGCGTCAACGCCGTCATTTATGCATTGCAACGTCAGAGGTAGCGAGAAGATGAGCGACGTGGGAAAATTTCGCCGTTCGTGAAATATCGACCGTATAGAGACAGATCTCTATCTAGAACTAATAGTCTGATGTTTTAAATAAACCTGGACAAACAGGAATATATTTATATGCACGTCAGCGCAGTTTACGCTTGCTACATAAATATTAGAATACAAAATAAGCGATTGCTTAAACGCGCATAAGGAAAAACGGTGAAGAAAAAAGAAGAGAAAAGTGTCCATTTCTGGGTAAAAGCTTGGACAGATCCTATGAAAGATCTACGTGCGCTTGGAGGAAATTGACGCGGAGTAACTGCTATCGCTTCCCGGAATAGGAAGACGGTCGTTTCAGCCGCTCATCGACAACGATTGGCGATGCAAGGTAACCAACGTCTTGATATTTCCCAGTAATGTCTACTTTTCTAGGGACGAATAACAGAAGCACTAATATTTTTAAAACTGTGCTAGGCGTTTTATATGGACGCCAAAAGACGGGCCTGCCATCTTAGTTGCTGATACATATGGGTACACATAGCCTACTAAACTTGGGAAATGTTGGACCAAATTGGGAAGATGAACGCCCGGTCAAAATGTAGATAATAATCTCGAATTCCTTTTTAATAATTAATTTCTTATTTTAATTTTATTAGTGTGCTTTAATTAGTGATTTTCATATTCTAATTATTTTCAATAGTAATTATTTTTTATTTTTATATACAGTTTCTGATGTAGGTCTACATAATGTAGTCAGCTTTAAGTCAAATCCAATTGCACGTTCACATGGACAATCACATCTGCTGCCCCGTCGATGTACCCGCATATATATAAACACGTGTAATATAACAGCGCTTTCAGCAAGAATTATTGAATTGTTCTTTCTTGCACAGAACAGATATTACAGTTGCAATCACGTATCAGTAAGTAGCCTACAGTGCAACAGGAGCCAAGAAAAACTAGTAGCTGCTTGTACTAACCTTGACCCATCTTTCTTGATTAATACTCATACCTGTTTTTGTTACTTAATTAGTATTTAAGTGATAGCAATAATAAAATACTACTACCAGTGGCGTACCGAGGGGGGGCAGGGGGGCGAGTCGCCCCGGGCGGCACTTGAGTAGGGGCGGCAAAATAGGGTTGAAAAAAAATAAAAGAAGGAGTGAATGCATAAAAAAATTGGAAAAGTATAAGAGAAAAGTAATAAAAGTAGACAAAGAAGGTAGGAAAGGAAGAAAAATAATTCACTAAATAGCATACAGTGGTAATAAGGAGGGGCGGCACGGGCGCAGGAAGGGCGGCTTCGCTTCTAATAACAACGATAGTGTAAGAGCGGGAAAAAAAAAAAAAAAAAAAAAGGTCATCAGAAATGTTTGCGGAAGTAATGAAGAAAATTTTTATGGAATTTCCAAAGTCAAGTGCGCGGAGCGGCATTTTGGGCCGTCGCCCCGGGCGGCATTTGACCTCCGTACGCCACTGACTACTACTAATAAAAACAAGAATAACAATAATAGCAACAAGAATAATAATAATAGTTACAACAACAACAACAACAACAACAAGATTACCATTACTAATTTAATGTGTTGCTAATTGATGGAATGTATTCGTACATTATGACATCTAAAATCATATAGTCTATAGGCGAGCGCAGATAGCGCCTCTGACCAGATATCTGAAAGGGGCGCTATATAAATGTTCAACTACATTACATTACATAACTAATAGTGACAACAGTACTGTAGGCTAAAGATGTCGGACAACCTTTGCTTTTAGCGTGTATGACGAGCGAATTCCATTTCGAAATGCTGCTAGCCATATTATCATCTGGTTTGGGAGCGCTCGAAATAGAAACCTATTGATGGATTCTTTTATGTAATGCTCATTCATTCAGAACATTTCTATAAACGCTCTGAATAAAAGGTTCCTACAAGTCCTCAATCAATATTTCGACACATGCATACAGGCCAGATCAGAGGGGGGCCAGGGGGCCAGTTGGCCTGGGCCTACGATTTTGAGGGGGCCTACTTTCCCTGACAGAGAGTCAAAGGGAGTCCTTTAGCATAAGGTTTAATGCAGATAAAATATTGTTAAATCATAAATTAATAAATTAGAACTGTCACGAATATCATAATCAACAATAAGCTTAATGCAAGAAATTTCGAATGAATTAGCAATTTTGAACATCAAAAGTGACAAGCCAAAGTTGCTGGAATTCTACGATGTAATTGATGAATTTGCCCTAAGAAAATCACGGAAAGCATTTTTGAATGTGAAGAAGTGATGACCATTTCTGCTCTGATGTTCTGACATTCAGAATAGGCCTAGTGTTTGGCCGAATCCTGATCCGGAAATCGGTTTTCGCTGGATTTTGCCCTAGACTGATTAATCGGCACATCCCTGGACTACCGAAACAAATATCAAAAGAAGGAATATTTTTTACCAAAAAAATTCTTTTTTCATTAATAAAAAAATAGTAAACCTGTCTTGGCGACCTTCTGCAGTAATCTTTATCATTGAAAATCCATGTAAAATAATAAAATTTATGAGTCAACAAAACTGGCGGACAGTTGGTCTGTTTTCTTAAGACACGCGTTTTAAATGTAAATTTCATTAAAAAACATTAATCTTTCTATCATTTTAAATAGCTCATTGCATAAGCTCTCATTTGAATTACATCTAGTTCAGTGTTAAATGGACACAGCGCCAACGCATGATGAGAGGCTATTGTTTTTCTATAGTCTGGTTTATTCTTCAGTTATTATACATTTGTTTAGTTTGGTTTATCTTTATTAATTATATCTTTGGCACTGTATGCATGGTTATGCTTAAAGAGTAAAGAGTTTTAATTCATTATTATACCTTACAGAACTTCAGGAAATTGGATTGGGGGACACTTCTAAGTTCTATTTTATTCATGTTTTTTTTCAAATTCAATTAATATTATAAATTAAAAAATATGAATAATTATAAGGCTATAACAAGAAATTAAAGTATTGAATAATTAATTATAAATGAAGTCAACTGTTTTTCACTAAAAATAGACACAGAAAATTGTAAGAAAGTATTAAATTAATACTTTAAAACCAAATAAAAATAAATATGGCAAATAAATCGGATAGAATTCGGAAGCGTCAAAAAGAGGCCAAATATCCAGAATAGGAAATCGGCGAAATAATGCCATTCGTCCAAACCTAATTCCCAATACAGAATATGAATTATTCTAGTTCTTTTATTCTGCACTGTTACCGGAAAATTGTAATTGCATCATATTCATGTACTCTAATGTAAAGTTATTATAGGCCCTATACAGAAATTATATCATCATATGTACCCGGAAGGTAGCACTGATAATAGCCTACTAAAATACTTAAGCAGTCTAAATTTCATGGGGCCTACATTTTCCCATCTGGCCTGGGCCTATTACCAGCTCTGCACGGGCCTGCATGCATATAAAAATATCCGTGAATAGAATAACAGACTGAATGATTGAACGTTCTTTTGCGATGGTTTTGGTGAAAGAGACTGGAATCGATCGTTATAAAAACAAGAACAGCTCAAGAAACTAATCGTTACTGCGAAAAAGAGATTTGAAGCATAGGCGATATATTATGCATAAACATGTATTTATCTAGTAGGTCTACATATCAGTTACTTGATGTGTCGTATAATACTATGCGACGGTAATAATTATAATTATTTAACGTCTTTTGAAAGTCTGTCAAAACACACAAATATTCATCATTATTAATTCAAACCGACAAGTACGTAGTATGATTACAAGTCACATATGAATGGATGATCACAAGTTATTACAGGCAGGGGCGTCCATCCCCCTTACGCCTATGAAGCATTCCCCCCTCATGTCATCAGATTGCCGGGTCATTCCCCCCCCACGACGACCGGGGGTGACGATTGGTCGACTGTCGACAAAAGAGAAAATTTTGATTATTAAATTTGAATCACGATTTTATTGTTGAATTCTTTATTGAATTCTTTAACTTTTAGTTCACTATAATCGAGCAACATTATGCATAATAAAATATGAAGGCTTGTAGGCCTACACAGACAGAGGCATACTGCCAGAGCGGCCAGACAGTACTAACATAAGTACTAAAATTACAATAGGTGCCTGTTCAGAGTAGAGAGTGACATGGGGAATTTCCCCGCGGGAAAACCGCGGTAACCGCGGTAATACCCGCGGTAATGGGGACAACAATTGCGGTAATACCGCGGTAATGGGGTTTACTCTCGCGGTAATACCGCGGTAATGGGGAATGAGCCGGCAAGAAACCCGGGTGATGTTAAGAACTTGAGAACTGATAAGGAGATTTTCTTATTTCCTGAAGCCTTCTAGTCAGAAATGGTCAAGACTTGGTTAATACAAACTGTCGATAAGATAATTAAAGACTAATGAAGTCAGCAATACAAATGGCTTTGTAAGCTAAAATAATGTTATTTTTTTAAATTTTAATTGGAAAAAACTTTTGCGGGGAATGCGATGTCGTCCTGCGGGGATGGGGTGGGGATGGGGAGAAAACCTGCGGGGATGGGGCGGGGATGGGGACAAACCCTGCGGGATGGGGCGGGGATGGGGAAGACTTGCTTGTTGCGGGGCGGGGATGGGGACGAGATTGTCTCTCCATGTCACTCTCTAGTTCAGAGTAGCAGAGTGCGTATCCAAGCGATCAACAATTTCGTCCAGTTGTAATGCCTAGTGATCGATAGAGTAACGTCTCCTTCACAGGCTAATACTGTCAGAGGTGCAAACCTGCAGTCCAGTGGCAGCGCCAGAAATGTTTTGTAACCAGGGCATGACCAGGCCTATCATACAAGTAACCAGTGCAGGGGCAATATATGCCCCAAATAAATTCTCTGCAGGGCAAAACTTCTGGCAGGGCAACGACCAAGGCAAAGGCTTTTTTACCAGGGCATTTGCCCTTGCTTGCCCTGGTGTAGTGCCGCCACTGCTGCAGTCATCACCCATGGTTGATCTCAGTCGATTTTTCACAATGCGGAATGCGGATGCGACTCATAACTCGCTCAGCTGAGCAGCTGGTCACCACAAGGCAGATTTTATTATTTTTAAAACAAAAGAAAATGATTTTTCAAATGAAAAACACCTCGATTAATTTCTTAAATGAAAAAACTGAGTAAACGTTTAATGTAAAAAAATTCTTTCCCCCCTGAAAAGCCAATGAAGATTTCTGCTTCATTCCCCCCATAGGATGGACGCCCCTGATTACAGGAGTCGAATTTAACTGTACGGCAGCTATGCAAGGCTCCCATCGGTCCTACACTGACTCCTACTGCTCATTTTACCAACGACACCTCGCCAATGACAGGCTGAGTCGACCATTGGGAGGTCTGCTGCTATTATTCATAGACCAGTGACCACAGCGCATGACGATGACAATAGACGATGAGTTATTTACTATAAATCACATTTAAAAATCTTTGTTTATTGTTAAACGTGCCCCACGATCGTTATACAAGGGCATGCGTGTCATGTATACGAAGTAGCCTCGAGACTGGGCCATAGGTATGAGGTGTTACCGACTTCATTTTTCTGATACATGGGCGGGTGACCAACTGTCTACTTCGCCATTTAATCTCATTCTGATTGTATACGGTCGGGTCACTCGGGTGCATTCATTTGAGGAAATAATAATAATAAAAATAATAATAATAATAATAATAATAATAATAATAATAATAACAATAATAATAATAATATTATTATTATTATTATTAATAACAATAACAATAACAACAACAATAATAATAATAATAATAATAATAATAATAATAATAATAATAATAATAATAATAATAATAATAATAATAATAATAATAAAAATAATAATAGCATAATAATAAAAATAATAAATGTCATAATAATAAATAAAAAATAATAATAATAATAATAATAATAGCAATAATACATGCGTTGCTAGTTTGCTACCGATTACCGATCGTATATATAGAGTATAGACTATGCGCTATATACGGTTTTAATAATTGTGTGAGCCTCCTGAAACCTGATCTGGTGACTAAGTCTGACGGAAGCGTGCGTTGCTATATGACAGTAGTTTTGTTGTTCCCTGTTTTTTCCGTCGCACTGGTACATGCACTTCACAGTCTTCTGTTTGACTGCGTTGTCTTTCTGAAACAATCTTTCAATGAAATTCGCTCCGTTCCGTCTAATGCGGATCGCATTATGCTTCTCTAATTCGGAAGCCACGCCATTTCGTTACCTGAGTGATAGCCAGTGATAGCCAAACTCACCCCACACCCACAAACACACACAGACAGAGACAGAGAGAGAGGCAAAGACAAAGACAGAGACAGAGATAGAGACAGAGAGACACAGAGACACAGAGACAGAGAGAGACACAGACACAGAGAGAGAGACAGAGAGAGCCAGAGAGAGACAGAGAGAGACAGAGAGACAGAGAGACAGAGAGAGACATAGAGAGACAGAGAAACAGACAGAGCTATCCATGCCATCTTCCTGCTGTTGACAGAGACATACAGATACAGATAGACAGAGACACAGACACAGACAGAGCGACAGAGAGAGAGAGAGACAGAGAGAACCTCTGATTAGAGAAGCCATGAGTTCTCTTACGATTACAGTTACTCCTGCTGTTTCTTACGTCGTATGTCGTTACCAACCTGACCTGGTATTGTCTTACTTTAGCGACAACGAGGAATTGATTGCAGTGGAAAGGTAAGATTTAGCGATGAAGTCGAGGTTGCTACGATCTCGTGAATACAGTAAATGATTTGCAAATGATCGAGCGATAGCAACATCCATCCCATCTTCCAGGGGCGTCCACCCTATGTAAGGGGGGATGGACGCCCCTGCCATCTTCCAGCTGCTGTCGGGAATCCGTTGGTTGGTTCCTCGTGTGTGCGTGGACCCGCCACTGGTGACTGTTTCGGCGTACTGTGCATTGTTCTCCTAACTGATGTTATATATTCGTTCGTAATGACATTTAACATCATGGGCTAGCTCAGAGAGCGCCTCTGAGTAGATACCTGAAGGGCGCTATATAAATGTTCAATTACATTACACTTCAATTTGAACAGAATAATTCTGGACAGAATAACGAATGCTTCGAACCAGTTGAAGGTGAGGTACGACATGACAAAGGTAACTACCCAAACAAAGGTAATAGGTATGACAAGACTGGAAGGCAAGAGGAGACCATTATCGTCAGCAGTTAAAAACTTAGGCCTATGTAAGAACATAATTTCTGTGACCAATGGTGCATGATAACACGGAGACTGAAAAACGCCACGGTGAGCTGAGGAGACGAAATGTGAATAAAATGAATCTAATGCTAAAGAAAAAGTGGCGAAAGCTTCTCATGGACAACGGAGATATAATCTAGAGAAGGTAAGAGTGGAAAAAGCCTGTAAAGCTATCCGCAGTGTGAATCTGGAACAATAATCAAATGAGATCGGTAACACATAGTATTAAACATAGTGAGGATTTACATCCTAGCTGGTGCAGAAGGAGAGAATCTAATAAACGAAAACGTAAGACCGGACAAAACTGAACATAGAGTACGGAATATTCGAGCAATCTATGTAAACCGTCAGATTGAAAATTCTGTAACTTCGGTTGTGTGTGAGGTAGAACGAAACTGAAAACAGTTTTGAAAAGGTAAATAAACCACCTACAAGATGGTGTAAAAAAACTAAAAAAAAATTATTTTTGAGTTGCGACTGGTTTTGTGGTGACAGGTCACATATTAGAGAAACATCTTATCTTTTCCAACGCATGTCTACCACCATCCAACGCTTTAATGCTGTCGCCTTCCGAGGTACATTTGCCCAACCAGATACTGCCGAGTGAGTTGCCGTTCCAGACCACCATCAGTAACATCTCCGGATATTGTTTGGATCGCCTGATACCTCGGGCAAAAAAATAAATAAAAATAATAATAATAATAATAATAATAATAATAATAATAATAATAATAATAATAATAATAATAATAATAATAATAATAATAATAATAACAACAATAATCGTTTATTAATTCAGCTGACAAGTACGCAGTAAGATAACATGAATAGTAGTAACAGATGATAACAAGTTTAACAGGAGTCGAATTTAACTGTATGGCAGCCTGCAAGGCGCCCATCTGCCCTACTGCCCATTTTACAGTCACCCCTAGGGAGTTGAAGGCTGAGTCAACCTTATTCGCTAGCGAGTATCGAAACCAAGTCTTTCTGATCTTCGTGCCAGCGTGTTACCATTCAACCAAAAATGGACCTTACCTGTCCCATCAATTCTATTTTGCCTACCTACCTGTCACGCGTGTCTCAGGCTATCACGTCTTTCAACTTGATGCGTGTCGCTAACTCGCAATAGATCAGAGCGTGTCTGTCGGCAGTCTGTAAAATCGTTCACAATAGACTTCATGGCTGAACCGAGAACGTCGATGGAAAGAAAAATGGAAGGAAAGAAAGGACGAAGACACGGAATATTCCTGTAGATTGGATGATAGACAAAGGAACTGAACTGAATACATAAAAGTAAAAGACAAGGCTCTAATAAGAGAAAATGGTGACTTGGATTTGATTCCTGGACCTGTCTATGAGAAGCCATAACAGAATGGTGAAAAGCCAAATTTTACATTACCATGTCTTAACCTTGCCTTAACCTTACCTAGCCTTGACTGTGCCTGTTGCCTTAACCGTATACCTTGCCTTAGACCTAAGCAAAATCGTAAACTTTAAATTTCCAAAGCGCTTCTCGAAAGCTAAGGACACAAGCTTATTCACGAACTTCTACATTGCCTGGTATGACCTAGGTTACTTTACTTTACCTTAACTTAGGCCTACTTCTATTGCCATGCATAAAATTAACCAACCTCAGTTTCTTCTTACCTTGCCCTACAGTTTGTTCTTTTCTTGAGTAATTTTAAACGGCATTTATCAGATCGTCTCTCAGGTCAACCTCCGCGAAAATCAGCGTGAAGTAATTATTCTAGGCACTCTTATTTTATGCGTTCACATATAAATTATGAAGATATCCAGGGACCCGGGAACCTATGGCGCCACTGCCGCCGATGCTCACCCAAATATTGACCCTGTGGCGCCAAGGCAGGGTCATGCTCACACAACTTTTTGGAAACAGTAATAGTCTACTATGAAAATAACGCAGTAATGGAACCTAACCAAAGCCGGCCAAAGCTGGCCCTGGCATTAAGCAAAGGGCAGCAGACAACTGTCAAGTCTTGCAGGATGACAAATTGTGCGAATCATGGATACTTGATACTTGGCTACTCTTTGGGCCCAAACGGTACCACATGTGTAAATGTGTTTGTCGGAAGTCGGAGGTAGGGGCCTACTGAAGTGACACGGGCATTCTACAAGAATGGGCGAACTGTGCATGTTGCAGAGAGTACAGCTAATTATTAGGACAGCTGTGATATATATTAATATATATATACATGTTTAGATATACACATACCTATATATATATATATATATATATATATATATATATATATATGTATATAAATATAAACATATGCATAATATTCAGTGTGTCGGCTCTCAGAGTGCCTGGAGAAATAGAGACTAGATCAGTTCTTCTCGAGACTCCATTCGAGTGTATACAGAGGATAATAAATAATTTTAAATAAATAAAATTGGTTTACAAAAGAAAGTGCAGCAATGTCTAGCCGACCGCCTTTGAAGGCATTTAAACAGTCTTTTCTGTCGTTTTGTAAGTCACCTGCAGCTGGGAGGTATGATGGTAAGTAGGCTACAACTAAATAAATTGCATTTCACATTTATAAGCAATTCGCCACAGCGCAAAATAATTATGAGCATAAGAAAAATTTGACAAACGGCATTAGGCCTATACCTGACAAATTCCTGTAAATAAATTTTATTTTCCTCCATGCAAGAAATCCATCTTCATTGCATGTCTCATAATCGTAATCGTAATAGTAATGGTATTTTTGATTGCTAAAGCAGTTATTGACTTATTGTGCTATTGTCGCCTTTTATGTTATCAATATTGAGCGTAATAAACCACCAGTGGTTGCAAAAAAATGACAAAATATTGTTATAGATAATATCAGGCAAAATGAATAATTTTATCCACCTTAGGTCTGTGGCCTACACGGCTGAGGTTGGCTCACACAACTTTTAAACACTTCCCGGGCCTCTGAAGATATCAGTCTACGTTGATATATAATTAGACCACGGTATATTGATACATATGGCTTACAGTATAATATGGAACCTACTTCATAGTGACCATTGTCAGCGGGGCTTTGGCCCTTTTAGGGTTCTCCCTTTGATCCAATATCACCATTGTACCTTTCCGAATTTGTCAAACCTATTTGTTTTAGGCCTATTGGTTTAAATAAAAAAAAGTGGTGGCACTGGTGGTAGTGATGGTTTAAGGTAAATAATGTGGTATGTCTACAAATTTGATAGCGTCTGGTTTTGTATGGATAACTAGTTTAGGTGTTAAGCCTGTTCACAGCGGTGCGCATCTAAGTCTGAGACATACGATTTATTCTTCGCTTATTGCTATAATTAACCATTCGTCTTAATTTCGGCCATCTTGTACTGACACGCAAGAGACGCTTAAGTCCGAGCCACATGCGTAATTAGCTCCATAAGTGTCTCTTCGGTGTCATTTTTAAATTAATTCTGGGTGGAGATATGGCAGCTGGTCACGCCGCACCTGGTGAAGTAAGATTCTGAATAGTCTGTGCGCTTCGGTTTCATACAGTTCTTGAGACCAACGCACACTCAAATAATTATATCGGTCATTTGCTTAAGATGGATGGTTGTTGCTCCTCTGCCTCTTTCTGTCTGTTTCTGTCTGTTTCTGTGTCTCTGTCTCTGTCTGTCTCTTTCTTTCTCTCTCTTTCTCTCTCTCTCTCTCTCTCTCTCTCTCTCTCTCTCTCTCTCTCTCTCTCTCTCTCTCTCTCTCTGTCTCTCTCTCTTGCCGCTCTAAAGCTCTCTCTGCTGTTGACTCTTGTTCGCATCATAAAACATGCATCATCCATGAGGTGCCTGGTTTCATAATGTAATTTCTGTAATTTTGTAATCTAACATTTATAAAGCGCCACTTAAAGCAGAAGAAACTTATCAATGGCGCTCCGGAACCAGTGAAATCAGTGTCAGACTTCAGTCGCTCGCGAATCTGTGGAAGGAACAAACTGAGAGAAATTCGAGTCGCAGCTCTTGAGAAAGACGATTAAAAAAACGATAAAAATTGCAGAATGACCCCGAGGATGTATTAACAGCTGTTCCCGTTGGTGCCGTACACCGCACTGAAACCCCCATCACCCACAACAGCCTAACCTTGCCGTCTAGTTCCCAGTGCCTATTCTAAAATCTCATAAAGGCATCCTTATCTTCCTCGCCTCGTTGGTGGGAGTATAAGTAGACAACCTGTGTGGTCTTCGTTATCTGAATCTGTCATCAGGGCCCTATCGTTAAGTGAATACCGGGACTTCAGGGCACCTGCATCCGGCTGGTCCGCCTGGTCAAGGGACAACGCAGAGCCTGCCTGCCACGTAGTACCCTCTGCCCGGCCATAGCATGATCAAGGAAGCAATTATGAAGATAGTGAGACATACTGGATGGAATGGATGTTAGAGTAGCAGAAATATATTGCTTAGAGTCGGCCAGGGTTTAGTCGAGTGTCAGCAAAAAGAAGCTGTTGAAGGTAAAATTTAATTAGCGAAAGGCAACTGTGATGAGTTTTTGGATCCAGGTGTAGATTTTGAGAAACCGGAGGACGGTGAAGAAACAGACCAGGATATAAGAGTCATGTTGGTATTTAAATGTCTAGCTGGAATGGATAAGCTTAAAGGAGTAGGCGTCAGAAGGATAGCGAGATGAGTTTGTTCCAATAACGGAATGAAGTCTGGAATGTCTGGAATAGTCTCCCGTTGGAGATAGGCTACGCCTGTTACCAAGGAATAATTCATGTATACTTTCTACAGGCTCCTCAAGACTTACTTGTATCACCGTAGTTCTTGGACTGGAAGCGCCTCTGAGTAGGCTTCTTGAAGGGGCATGCACTATATAAATTCTTGAAATGAATTAAATGAATTGGTGTTTTGGGATGTCTTTGAATGCGCACCTGGGACAATGAACTGAAAAGAGAGACACCGATGAAGAGAACTGCAGTGGAGTATACATGCATGTATAGCATCATGTTCGTTTGAAGAATAATGTAGCAGGGTGAGCTTGTAAGAGACCAGGTGGATTTATGGATTTCTTGGATTTGTTGATGAGCATTGTCACCGGACGCCGCAGTCGGCGATGACAGCAGAAGAAGAGATGGGGAGACATGATACAACAAGACCTGCAGTTTCTCAGACTGAAGAAAGAAGATACTGGTGACAGAAACAAGTGGAGAAGAAGGATCCGCGTGGCTGACCCCTCCTCTGGGAGGGATTCAAGCCTGATCGAGGGAGGAAGGGAGAGGGAGAGAGAGAGAGAGAGAGAGAGAGAGAGAGAGAGAGAGAGAGAGAGAGAGAGAGAGAGAGAGAGAGACAGAGAGACAGACAGACAGAGAGACAGACAGAGACAGACAGACAGACAGACAGATAGACAGACAGAGACAGACAGAGACAGAGAGAGACAGACAGAGACAGAGACAGAGAGAGAGAGAGAGAGAGAGAGAGAGAGAGACAGAGAGAGACAGACAGAGAGAGACAGAGAGAGAGAGACAGAGAGAGAGAGAGACAGAGAGAGAGAGAGAGACAGAGACAGAGAGAGACAGAGAGAGAGAGAGAGAGAGAGAGAGAGACAGAGAGAGAGAGAGACAGTTGATGAGCATAAAAAGATAAATTTGAAACCTATAGCGAGTGTCGCAGACGAAGCTTAGGCCTATATAGACCTAGTCTAAAGAGGACTAGCTTTTTTATAGAAATCTTCAGCCTGTGTACGGACTCTAATAAGCAGCGCAATTAAAGTATGCCATGTTTGCGTTAGCTGTGAACTTATGTTAGGTTTTAATTAAAAGGAAAGGAGGAATTCTCTGTAATATACAAAGCCAGATTTTTTGAACGAATGATCGATAAAGAAGAAAGAGACATAGAAACAGACCAAATAATCTGATAAATTGCCAGCATGGTTAGATTAGGATGAAAAGTGCGAAGCTTCCATGAAAAACCGCTAACCAAAAAGCTAATATCTAAAAATGTATTAATTTAAGTTCAAATTAAAACGTGCATATGTGAGAATTTTTCAGCACAATCTAAATTTAAAAACACATCAAATAACTTCCGGTTAATTAAAGTTCCTAATTAACTCCCGATTGCTTTCGTTTTGCTTTCGTTTTACTTTCTGTTTTTCAGCCTCTCCTAAAATCTCTCCAGTTCCTTTTTTCTCAAGTTCCCCCAAAATTAATTGCATTTAAGATAAGCTCTCTCTGTTCCTTTCTTTCCCGATTATTTTTCTTCAATTTTCCCAAAGCTGCAACATAGTCCTCTCATTCGTCCTCTTATCTTGTTCTTCCTATCGTTATAAAAATTAGCTTTCCCTTATTTTCTCTTTCCTTCCAGTTCTTCCTCATTCTGACGCACCAAAAACTCTCGTATTCTTCCTCTGCTTCAATTTCTTCCTCAAGTTGCCATTCAACGCACTTCAACGCACTCCCATGTCCAAGCGAGGCCATCAATCGGGCAGTGACCAGAGGCCAAACGAAGGCCAATGGAGGCCAAACGATTTGACGGACGGACAGATGAACGGAGGGATAGACGGACAGATAGACGGACAGATAGATGAACGGAGGGATAGACGGACGGATAGACGGACAGACAGACGGGCGGATAGATGAACGGAGGGATAGACGGACAGATAGACGGACAGATAGACGGACGGACGGATGGATAGACAGACAGACAGATAGACGGACAGATAGACGGACAGATAGACGGACGAGGGAATTGAGAGCCGATGAACACTTCAGCACATGGACGGTCAGAGCCTTAAACGCTGCAAACGAAATTATGGTCCCTGGGACACATTCACAGCTCATACGCTGCATGTAGCAGGATAAATCTGCTTCGGCTCTTTTCATCTCTTAGTCTCTCTGCCTCTGCTTACAGTATGCCTCTGTCTCCTTCTGGCAGACCCCTTGTATGTGTCCCTGCTCATAATCTTCTGCCTGTTTTCCTCTGTTGCTGGAGTATGTGCGAATGTTTCACGCTTTCTTTGTCGCTGCCAATTTATTATTCTTTCTTATTATTCTTTATTATTGTTTTCACTCTGTCTCTGTCTCTGTCTCTCTGTCTCTGTCTCTCTCTCTCTCTCTGTCTCTCTGTCTCTCTGTCTCTCTGTCTCTCTGTCTGTCTCTCTGTCTATCTGTCTGTCTCTATCTGTCTCTGTCTAGTCTGTCTCTGTCTGTCTCTCTGTCTGTCTGTCTGGTCTGTCTCTGTCTCTGTCTCTGTCTCTGTCTGCTCTGTCTCTCTCTCTCTCTCTCTCCTTCTGTCAGTGTCACTATCTGTGCTTGTCTCTGTTTGTACATCTTGTTCATCAGCTATATCTCTATCCCGGAAGTTTGTCGCGGCCCTTTACATACTCTATGTACTGTGCCAGAATTTGCCTCCACCTCAACGCGCGTCTTACCAAGAAACGGTTAGACATCGTAGCAGTCTGTGTTTGTCTATTACTGGCACATCTATCTCTGAGCCTGCGTGGATTGCTGTCCCTATGCAGTCGTATGTGTGTCTGTCTGTCTCTGTATCTGTGCGTCACTGTCAGCCTCTCTGCATGCCTTGTCACCCTGAAACTAAATCAGACTCCCTGGAATAGCTACGCTGACCAGAATGGCTTCGCTTCGCCTTCTTCCAACGGCCAGAACATACCGAATCTCCTTCCATTATCCATTTATCCAGTAGAAGTCTCAGCCAAAAATTACATCAAGCTGACATTATCCAGAAAAAACGACGCCAGTAAATTGCCCAATTTCACACAGTCCAGAAGCCCTCCAAGAAACCTATTTTCAGACAGCGACAGGGCAGGGTAGGGTAGGGGTTCGAATCCCTAATCTTCCAGGGGAATCGCGTGATATGTGCAAATTCGATAAGAAACTCGGTTTAAGGGGAAGAAGAAGGACAGTCTATTAAGTTAATCCCCAGAGGTAACCATCGGTAAGAAGTATTAACGACTTCATTTTCTTAGCCTCGGCCTTAACGCAAATCAGACGTTTGATGAGCTAAACATAATTAACCCCGGTGTTGGTTTTAACTCGATCTGAAATTTGTTATAGGGAAAATAAACTCTCTTGGAAGCTACATGTATAACAGATTTTAGAATATACTGGATTCAACTTAGAGAACACTTAGGCAAAAGGGACCTTGCAATCCTATTGTAATCTCGAGAATTTTAAAGCGCTACTTAAATGCTAAACGTAGTGCTCCAGCTTATTCACGAGCGTTGGGTCTTGTCAGAGATGTTGTTCAGATACCGAGCTGAGGTCCACTCTTACGATTACAATTACCTTCGGATACGGTAGCGTCAGATTGTTTGAGAGCTATCACGTATTTTTTACAATGCTTCATGGTTACCACCGATACTGGAAAACCTGGAAACGTATGGAATTACTCTTTAAAATATTTAAGGCCTGGAAAACCTGAAAATACAGGTGTTTTCCAAGAAAGGTCCTGGAAAGTCATGCAATTTGAAATATTTGATTTTTTAGCTAGGCCATGGAAAGTCATGGGATATGGAAACATCGTTAACAGCTTGAGACAAACTTTGACAGAGAAAAAAGTTGACCATCGGCATCAGGAACTTGATAAATAGTGTTATTACTTATTTGTAGTAAAACTTTCTGGATATTGTCAGTGTTATCTGCATCGTTATGCTTGTTCCATTCAAAGAGAAGCTTCTACCATTTACTTATGAATAAATTTGCATAAAGTTTTATTTCTTAATCATATTTTTAAATTTCGATAAAATAGTACATCGATAAAACAAATGGAAAGTATAGGTCCCTTTTCGTCTAAAATAAGTCTTAAAAGTCATGGAGAAAGGACGTGGAATTTTGTTTTATTAACCTTGTGGCAACTCTGGATTACGTACTACGAAGCTTCTGCAAGATACGTGAAGTGGCGCTATATAAGTATTTAGTTACATTTGGGTGATCCCTCTAATTGACAACTGAAACTGTGGTGTCTTATATAAGAAAAGAGATACACGTGGAAGAAAATCGATGCAACGATTTCGACTGTCTGTAGATACTTGGAACAGTGTGGTTCATGGAGTAAACCAGAGTGACGAGAGAGACAGACACAGAGACAGAAACAGAGAGACAGAGACAGAGAAAACATACACAGAAACAGAGAGATAGAGAGACAGAAAGACAGATAGAAAGAGAGACACAGAGACAGAGACAGACAGACAGAGAGAGAGCGACAGAGAGATACAGAGATAGAGACAGAGACAGAGAGAGACAGAGACAAGAGACACAGAGAGAGAGACAGTGAGAGATAGATAAAAGGACACTGTGATATAGACAGTCGGACAGACAGAAATTTAGAAAGAGGAAATCGAAATGAAATGGAATAAAACAACAGTGAGACATAATGATAACTCTAGATGGTCAGCGCAGACATAAAGGGACAAAGAGAATGAATCATAAAGAGACAGAGCGAAAGCAGGAGACACAGAGACCACCAGAGGGACACAGTAACAGGGTGAGAGCCAGACAGGAACATAGACAAACAAGGCGTAGGTCAATGAATATGTGGAAACGATGTACAAACAAGCAGTCAAAACAGTACGTAGCTCGCTCTCTCTCTTCTCTCTCTCTCTCTCTCTCTCTCTCTCTCTCTCTCTCTCTCTCTCTCTCTCTCAGACAGACAGAGACAGAGAGACAGACTCTGTCTCTTGTCTCTGTCTGTCTCTGTCTCTGTCTCTATCTGTCTCTCTGTCTCTCTCTCTGTCTGTCTGTTTCTCTGTGTGTCTCTGTCTCTCTGTCTCTGTCTCTCTGTCTCTCTCTGTCTCTCTCTCTGTGTGTGTCTCTCTGTCTTTCTCTGTCTCAGTCTGTCTCTCTCTCTCTCTCTCTCTCTCTCTCTCTCTTTCTCTGTCTCTTTGTGTGTGTCTCTCTCTGTCTCAGTCTGTCTGTCTGTCTGTCTGTCTGTCTGTCTCTCTCTCTCTCTCTCTCTCGCACACACACACAAACACACACTCACAACCAGCCCAGCGTCACCCGAACATACACATATGCATACAGGCGTATATCTATCTATGCTTATATAAATATAAGCATGTATGTACAATGATACATATTAAGGTCCACGTATGTACATATATATAATGGTTATTTCTTTAGTATGTTTTATCTTCGCGTCGCATGAATGTCGCACTTTCCTTATTTCGCCTTTCGTGCCTCTTGTGGCCAACAATCTCCCGCTGACCAAATCAATCGGCGCTGACCACTGCGATCGCCACAAAGACTCCGTCTCGACTCTGCTGACCATAGGGTCAACGAGACATACATTACAGACCACGCGTGCACTGTTATAAATTCCACACAATAACACAGCCTTTCTGAGATCTGAGAAACACACACTTAGAGGCACTGTGGCACAGACAAAGACACACAAACACACATACTCATTATATATAATTATACACACACACACACATATATATATATATATAATTATATATATCCAGTGTGTCTAAACACACAGGCATAGGCAGAGATATACACGGACGGACATAGACATGTGTACACTGACACATTTAAACCGACACACAGATTATGTGTGCATATATATGTATATATATATATATATATATATATATATATATAATTATATATATAATTACGTGTTTCCAACTACGTTATATGTATACATTCAGCGATATATAATGGTGTGCTTGTGTGTGTTTATCAGTGCCCGCGCCTCTCTGTCTCTCTCTCTCTCTGTCTCTGTCTGTCTATGTTTGTCTGTCTGTCTTTCTCTCTATCTTTCTCTGTCTTTCTTTCTATCTCTGATCCGTCGTCTGCGTGTGTATAGTTTGCTCAGCGGCGATATTGACAGATTGTCCATCTTGCTCCGGCTCACATACATTCTCGGAGATAGATCGCACTGCACGGCATGCATCGACATTCTATATATATATAGGCGCCATTTTGACACTGCAACCCTATCATCCTGATATATATATATATATATATATATATACAGTACACATACATGAATGTATGTATATATATACATACATGAATATATTGTATATATATATATATATAGCCTATATATGTACAGGCACAGAGAGGAAGCTGCACACGGCATGGACTAATCGACGTCTGTATCGAAAAATGCAATTTAAGCTCGTCGCGCTGTCGAACAACCTCTATTTAATATTATGTTCTGTAATTAAAACTGCATTATACTGTATAGCTTGTAAAAGCAATGACTTCGAGGTATAGGCCTTAACTGCTGTACACTGCATGGACTAATCGACGTCTGAGAGAGAAAGAGCTGTATGGAAAAATGCTCCGAATAATTTATTCGTATTCGGCCGAATGTTTCTTTTTAAACCGAATAGGAAAAGCCTTTCACGTGAGAATTTAGAACGCTTAGTCCTTCTGAATACAACTTTCATAACTGTCAGCAAGAACGATAATTATTTTTCCTGTATTTTTCCGCGTACAGATATTCAGAATTGACGGTAATAATTATGAAGCGCTATTATAAATACTGTCGAAAATGACTATTAGGTCTACAATACTGTACCAAAGCTAGTTATATTAATTTTTCGAATACATGTACTTGTGCTATATAGTTTTTGCTCACATGTATAATGCTCTATCGTTACCAACTATTCTTATTTGTATTCGACCGAGTAGTAAAAATGCTACTCGGTATACAGTTTATATATGTATAGTTATATATTTATATGTATATATATATGTAATATGCATGGGCGTCCGCATGAACTTTTCTAGGGGGGCGCAAGCTTTTAAATAGTTGTCGCAGAGAGTAAATAGGGCGTCGAAAGCAACCGATCACTCCACCTTCGACACTCGTTCCCTCGGCACTGGCTACCTCTCGATACTGAGGCGCGGATCCCAACATGCGAAAAAATTCATAAACATTCATTGTCAAAACTATTATGATAATTAAATTATATATGACTGAAATCTGACTTTATTCTTAAGTAACTACCTAAAGAATTTAGTGTTTTCCGATAATCACGTTGAAAATCGTGTAGTAATAATAATATACAAATAATCAAAATGTCTCTGCAAATATGCGCAAAATCCAAATGGGCGCACATACGCCCCCTTGCGCCCCCCTGCGGACGCCCATGGTAATATGTATATATATTTAAGAAATCCTTTTGATAACGTAAGATGATTTTCCTGGAGGACTTACGCTGTCGAAGATGACGAGAGTTTCTTCCTGGAGATGTCGAACAGTATGACGAATATAAATCATACAGAGGACCTAGACATATCAGAATTAATTGCTCTGTCTCTACAATATTGAGTAAGACAAATAGATTATATATAAATATATATATATATATATATATATCCATGCATGTAAATAGACATGCATAATATAATCCATGCATGTAAATAGACATATATAAATATATAAATATAGTATACAATGCTGGACACTGTCTATTCTGTTTCTCTCAAGCTGTTAGACATTACAAAGCAGACAAATTCCAGCATGCAAGATCTTGTAGTGGCTAATTTAAATTATTCGTCGTTTATAATTTTATTTCCATTGGATAAATATAGATTACCGATTTGTCATGTGCAGCCAAAAGGATTCCATAAAAAATATAGTAGAAATTTGTCACGTATATAGCATACATATTATATTTCGGGACTAAAATACCACAGGTGCATGCATTGTCTACCGCAAAACACCCAACGTATACTGATACCATGCAATACCATATCTTCTCTAAGTTTTACCAAACCGTGCACCACCATCCTTCGAACAGCAGCACTGTCAGTAGAAGAAGATCAGTCCCTAAAGCTAGCCCTCAGGCAGCCATGGGTATGAAGTGTTAACCACTTCATTTTCTTAGCCTTGGCATATGAGGGCTGGTGGCCAGTCTTCTCCCTCGCCGTTTCATCTTCCTATACCGACAGTGTAGGGTCCGTGTACTCCTAATAACTGAGTTGGCTATAAGAGGTGCAAGTGGAGCAAAAATCTCGAACCAAATTTCTGCTCTGGCGGGGATTTGAACCCCCGACCTCTCGATTGACAGACCAGCACGCTAACCACTACACCATAAACTGCTAGAGCCAATATAAGCGCTGCAGAAACTTCGAATCAATCAGGGATTAAAGATGTTTTAGCGAGATTACGGCCAGTTCTATTCATCGCTCTTTTGCGAACGCTTAATCCTCGCCTCCGCCGCTGAATACAACTGGTCGGTTGGCGGTGGTCTCAAGTGCATAAAGTGTGATGGAAGCGGTCGGCCATTCGTTTTCTGGTTAGACTCTACGCTTCCACCAAAAACGTGTCACCGCGAGAACTGCCCGAGGTCGTTTATCTCTGACGCCATCTATCGCTTGCTGAAGCGTACATCTATTACTTGTAACACTACACACAGAGAATTATTCATGAAATGTATGTAAATGAACATTTATATAGCGCCCCTCCATGATGTCAACTCAGAGGCGCTTTTCTGCACTAGCCTTTATGATGTTAATTGTTCCTAAGGTCTCATGTCTTTTGCTGCTCGGGTCCTGTCTGTTCGTCTGCTCTCGAGCCCGCCTTTTAATTGTCAATCCCTGTAGAAGTGTACATGTAGATGTCCATCACTTTGTCTGCTTTTCTATCTCTGCCTGTGCGTCTGTTCGCATGCTACCCCTATGAGTTAGTCTTTTGTCTGTCTGTTCCTCTGCATGCCTGATTGTGTCTGTGTGTGTGTGTGTGTGTGTGTGTGTGTGTGTGTGTGTGTGTGTGTGTGTGTGTGTGTGTGTGTCTGTCTCATAATTTCACTTCAATTCTATTTCAATTTATTTTTAAACAAAACGGTGCAGTTATTCACATATTGGAGTACACATATTGATAGATAAACCATATAAGAGTCATTCTGGAATGGAAAAAAGCTCAACTGTGCTTATCGAGTCCATCTTACAATGTAGTTCAAGGATAACAAAGAACTAACCATCAAGTATACAGCGAGTTATTCCAACCATGACATGTATCGAGTGATTAGTAACCAGTTTCACAATGCGCTTCAAACATGAAATGAAACAAAAAACTAAAAACAGAACAAAAAAGACTAAACTGGTTTAGTAGCAAGATATCAAAACCTGTTTATAGCTCATTTAAAATTCGACTAGGGAATCCATAAGCTTAAACTTTAGGGGTAGTGAATTCCAGAGTTTTGGACCAAGCACCATTGCTGAATAAAGGCGGGTATTGGACCTGCAGGTGGAAGACTGATAATAAATAGTCTTAGTGCGAGTTTCATACTGATGTACGAGACTCGTATTTGTGTCCTAGTTTTAAAATATGTATCAAAACGTTTCAGATCAAGACTGTACATACAATCCATGCTAAATGTCTGTATGTCGAGGTTTCTGTCGTGGTCCTAGCAACCATGCCCGTGACCGTGTGCCTGCAATCTTTGTGTCTGTGTGTCTGCGTGCTTTTCTGTATGTCTGTCTGTCTCCACGTGTCTCTCTTCGAGTCTGTCTATGTGTATGTCTATGTGTATGTCTGTCTGCATGTGTCTGTCTGCATGTGTGTGTCTGTCTGTGTGTATGTCTGTGTGTCTGGCTGTCGATCCGTCTGTCTATCTGTTTGTCAAGTTGTTTGTCCGTCTTAGCGTCGATGTCGTTATAGATCAATAGAGAATAATAATAATAATTTGAGGCCGTATAAACGCAGCCATAGTCCACTCACTTGTCATCGAAATAAGGAAACGTCGATACTGCAGGAGCCGTCGTCGTCATCATCAACAACATCGTCATCATCATTACATCATCGTCGTTGTCGTCATCATCATCGTCATCATCATCATCGTCGTTGTCATCATCATCATCATCAGCGTCGTCGTTGTCGTCATCATCATCATCATTATCGTTGTTGTCATCATCATCATCGTTGTCGACATCATCATCATCATCATAGATGTCATCATAATCATCATCATCACCGTTGTCGACATCATCATCATCGTCATCCTCATCCTCGTTGTCGTCATCATCGCCATCGTCGTCGTCATCATCGTCGTCGTCGTCGTCGTTGTTTTGCCATTCACCCCGCCAAACGATAGACGTCATCTGCCATCAACCGAAAATCACTGACGTAGCGCCGTCAAATGTCTTAATGGACGACGATCAGTTTCTTCCAGAATCAACGAAAGAAGACTTCAAGTGCTGGTCTTATTATTGCGTGTACAAACATGCACGGAAGGCTTAAGCCGATCTTGCACCGTGTAGCACTTGTTTATCATCTACTTATCCTCTGCTTGACGATGATGGCCTATCATTAAGAAGGATTTACGACACTTTACACTGACGTCCGGCTCCCATTAAAGCAACAATGCCGCCGTCCGATCCTTTCACTGGTTTCAGAGACATGTAATTTCAATCGACGCAACAACATTGATGTATGAAGGGATGGTTGGATGGGAGGTAGACGTAACGGGAAAATAAAGTAAGTCAACATCTATATACCCGACTTAAATGACTCTAAAACACAGAAGTCCGAAAACAAGAAAATAGGAAATCGAGTAAAGAGGAAACAATCTATCAAACTAAACAATACGTAGAAGCGACGGATGTATTGACCCAAAGAAGCCTATAGCGAACGTATGACGTTACGAGAGAGAGAAAGAGACAGACAGACAGAGACAGAGAGAGAGACAGCGACAGAAAAATAGACAGAGGGAGACAGAGAGAGAAAGAGAGACACAGAGAGAGACATAGAGGAGAGACAGACAGACAGAGAGAGACAGAGACAGAGAGAAGAGACAGACAGACAGAGACATAGAGAGAGACAAACAGAGAGAGAGACAGAGACAGAAAGAGAGAGAGACACATAGAGAGACGAGACAGAGACAGACAGAGACAGACAGACAGACAGACAAAGCCAGAGAGACAGAGAGACAGACAGATAGATATACAGAGAGACAGAGAGACAGAGACAGAGACAGAGACACGGTAGAGGTCACCAGATATAGATAGAGACGATACACGAAAGGAGGAATGGTAAGAGTGGAAAGTGTAATTGCATACAATAAATGACAAATCTTACGCAGATGCGTATGATTTATTCATTTCGAACAGTCACTAATTAGAAGCGACCAGCGTCCGTTGCCTTGTGCACTGCGATAACCGTGTTTAAGAAGCGTTCCAAATAGATTCGAGTTGATTAATTTTAGGTTTATTGCAGTGCACTATCAGAATGCACAACCATTTATTCTAAGATGGACTTAGCGTTTGCTAGCTTTATCTTGGTGCAGACTGATAGCGGTCTTATTGATCCTGGGAACTTGACTCTATCAGCCTATTGTAATGTAGGATATAATTTTTCGTTCTGTTTTAATTATTCAACACTCATTGTTCTTCTTCATCTTGTATGTCTTCTCTTCTTTATTTTTCATTTGCAACAATTTCACTTTCGATCACCTTAGCATCATTCTTCTTCTTTGCAATTGAATTTCTAATTATAACTTTTGAAGACCCGGTTTCCAATGCACAAAGCATCAACGAATTGCGAACCTAAACGAAGCCATAATCAGGTCAGTGGCCAAAAGATCAGTCCACTATGACAGTCAGCGTGTGGAAGGGGATACGCAATTTGAAAGAAGTAATTTCTACGCTGTGAACGGAATGACATAAGCGATTGAGCAGAACAGAGAGAGAGAGAGAGACAGACAGACAGACAGAGACAGGCAGACAGAGACAGAGAGAGTCAGAGAGAGTGTATGAGAAAGAGCGTGTTTGCGTGTGTGTGTGTGTGTGTGTGCGTGCGTGTGTGTGTGTGTCTGAGAATATCTTTGCCATGCCATATAAATTTACCTCAGAGAGATTGTAGGCAATAATGTATAAAGGATGTTTGATAAGACGACCTATCTATTTATGCTTATATGCAACACTTCCATTCTTCTGAGATAATTTATTATTCTTCTATAAGACGCGTCTTCTTCTGGTTCTCTGTGACCAGAGAAAGACAATGGCGTCTTCATGCTGAATAATGGTAAGTCTATAGGAACTTCTTCTTCTTTAAGTATCACTTCCTCTTCTATGTTCAATTCTTCTTCTAGTCCTTTTCAATCAGCAGTTTCACTTCCTTCTTCTTCGTAGTTCTTCCTGTTATTTTATCTTCTTCTTCTTCTCTTCTTCTTAACCTTCTTCAGATTCTTCTTCTTTGTTCTTTCGATTCAGATTTCTTCTTTCTTCTCTTTCCTTCTTCTTCTTCTTTCTTCTTTCTTCTTCTTCTTCTTCTCTCTTTTCTTCTTCTTCTTTTTCTTCTTCTTCAGATTCTTCTTCTTCTTCGATTCTTCTTCTTCTTCTTCTTCTTCTTCTTCTTCTTCTTCTTCTTCAGATTCTTCTTCAGATTCTTCTTCATTCTTCTTCTCAGATTCTTTCTTCTTCTTCTTCTTCTTCAGATTCTTCTTCTTCAGATTCTTCTTCGCATTCTTCTCATTCTTCTCTTCTTCGATTCTTCTCTTCTTCGCATTCTTCTTCTTCTTTTCTTTCTTCCTTCTTTCTTCTTCTTCAGATTCTTCTTCTTCTTCTTTCTTCTGACCTTCTTCTTCTTCGCATTCTTCTTCTTCTTCTTCCAATCATCCATCATCATCATCATCATCATCATCATCATCATCATCATCATCATCATCATCATCATCATCATCATCATCATCATCATCATCACCCAACAACCTATACCATCGTAGTTCTCTTATATTTTATCGCCTAAATCAGTCTAGAGTTTAATCACTATCATCTTTTTGCTCTGATTTCACTGTTCTGAAATCACTGAAGTCTATTTTTTTGCCGTGGCTGGACTGGGAGCGCTCCCGAGCAGATTTCTTGAAGGGGCGCTATATAAATCTCCAGAATAAATGAATGACTCATTTCTATTCCTCACCTTCTTCCCTCCTTTCCCTTCTCTTCCTCCTCTCCTAATTCTCCTATTCTCTGTCTCTCAGACTCGTTGCTCTCCAATCGTCTTCTTCCACTCCTGTCTTCTTTGATTTTTCCATTCGCATCCCCTTCTTTCCTCCTCTCCATCTTCCTACCACTTCTCATGATCTGTGCCACGTCTTCTTCCTCTTCCTTCGGTTGCTGCTGCTGCTGTGGATGCTGACCTCTTGGCTGGTACTTCGCAGTAGTCCCCCTTCCCCCATCTATCTCGTCCAACATTAGATGACAGGGACAATCGTCAACAGAAGCGACTTCAAAGCAAAGCATGCAGACCAACGACTGCTGACGATTACCAAAGAAACTCATCATATCATCACGACCACAATGAGACAAGTAGTAAGGCAAACAGACAGACACACATAGACACACAGACAGACAGACATATAAACATACATATAAACGACAAGAAGAGACACATCCAGGTGCATGCAGGTACATATATACACACATTCACACGCCGGTAAACCGGCATATACGGAGCCAACATGAGATAAGAAGTAAGACAGACAGGCAGGCAGACACAAAGACAAACAGACAGACAGACAGATAAACATACATATAAACGAGAAGGAGAGGCACTTCTAGGTTAATACAGATACACAAACACACACACACACACACATTCACAGGCGGGCAAACGCGCAAATACATAGACCGAGCGAAATAATTAGATAATAGATAGCATTTAGACAGAGACAGAGAGAGAGCATTTGAGAGAGAGAGAGAGAGAGAGAGAGAGAGAGAGAGAGAGAGAGAGAGAGAGAGAGAGAGAGAGAGAGAGAGAGAGAGAGAGAGAGAGAGAGAGAGAGAGAGAGAGAGAGAGAGAGAGAGGCAGATGTAAAGACAGAGGAATCCGCCTCCTCCGTGATTTCTGTAGGCGTTAAACCGGGAAATCGGACGATATATATCCGCCGCGGATGGCATTGGCCGCGACGGTGGATCTTAGCGTTGCAATTAGTCTTCCATTCGCATCGAAGAAAGGAATCGGCTCACCATCTGGCGTATTTCCATCTAACTAAATCTGAGAGGCGCTGATTCCCTTACATCCTGTATTCTCATCCTTTGTCCATTTGTCGATGCGTTCGTCCGTGTTAGTCTGTATAGTCAAAGTGACTAAGACGACGACTTGGCATCAAATGGATCGCAGGCGGAGGTGAAATATCACTGATGACAAGAAGACAGTCAATAGGTAGAAAAAAGAAAGTACTATCTGCAAGCGCCTCTGATTGGTGCACTGCGAGAGGCGCTATATAATATTCATAATTGACAGATACAATAGCAATACAATACAATACACATACGCGCTATAGAAAATAATAAATAATATGAATCTTCGTTTATTATTTCAAACTGACACACGACAGTATGATTACAATTCATTGTACGAACGGATGATCACAAGTCATTACAGGAGTCGAATTTTAACTGTTTGGCGGCCATGCAATTCGACCATCACGTCCTACCACTCATTTTACCAACGCCATCTGGCGAATGTAAGGCTGTGTCGACCTTTGCGAGGGTAGAGGGAAGCGATCCCGCGTCCATGCTGATCTTCTGCTCTTCGTGCCAGAGTGTTACCGTTACCCTAAACCCCTCCTCTCATACAGTACAACTGTATTTGATATTGCCCTCCATCCAAACTTCGGAAGTGCATACGCGACCATGCGACAGAGCATCTTTGGCGCTGAACAGCTGTGCGTGAAGGACTCGCACAAGGCCCAGGACCTTACACAGTAACCGCCTCAAAGGAGCAGGTTCGAACCCGTATACTGTCTGCGTTACAGGCCGGGCGCATTATCCATTCGTCTAACGTGCCCCGCGGTCAGAATGATCGTGTAATGTGTCTGCCTTTGACCTTCGTGTTCGAGGTTCGTATTCAAAATTGACAACCCGCGAGAAGATGGTTTGTTTAATTTTCTGTTGTTCTGTTTCCGTCAAAACATCCTGCAACACTTCTAAGGAACACACCATGCACTTGGAACGATGATCACTGACAGAGGGGAGGGATGGACGGAGGGAGGGACGGAGGGAGTCGACAGACGGAGGGAGGGACGGAGGGAGGCAGAGACAGAAGTCGACCCCGCTGGTTAAGAGTGCGTAACGAAGAATGTTCACACACATTTCTCTTCTTTTATATTATTATACTGTATAATTAACAAGTGAATATAAAAACAGTCGAGTTAAAGCTACGCTAAAGTCAACGTTGCGAAGCCCGAGCGACGTCCTTGAAACACGGATTATAGGTGGACAGCATAGTGATGCTGCTTCCTTTAGTTCTGTCTATCAATCACATCTGCGTCTGTTGTCACAATACATTACAGGCTGCTACAACTGTGCATCCTATCATAGTTAACGCAGACATAAATTATATCATGTAAAGGTGCCAATCGGCCAGCTGCTGATAAATGCTTTTACCGCACAGACTTGACGGCTTTAGGGATACCCGAACACCACGTCTTCTACCCGCAAACCATGGAGTGCTAGTCAGTGGGTGTGACCGCATCGGTCTGTTCTATGATTCATACGGCTGCAGTCATTCCGTGTGTGATAGCCATTCTGTTATGATTTTCTAGTCATAAATTATGAGCATTATCTACTTACATTTACATACGAACTTGTAGTTCTTTATGATCTTTTGAATGGCAGCGAAGAGCGACTTTGCGATGAAACACAGGGCGCTATAAAAAATGTTCACTTACATTACATTACAAATAAAATCAGATCCGAAAGACGATCTTCTGTGTCGATGTCTTACAAAAGTTTTATTTGGCATTAGTTTATTCGTCGTTTTGTTTTTTTAAATCAGCAGAAAGTTGAAGGCGAATCTTCGCCATTTCTTTACGAGCGCAAAACTCTGCGAATGATTGAAATTTCTTGCATGAAACTCTGGATTACGCTTACGCAAACATAAACTTAATTCGAGGGCGGTTGAGAAATGTACGGTCAACAAAACTTTGAAAAACATTTCATTCCAACTCCATCATAGACTTACTGATCTACGTGAACACTATGCTATTCCCGTGCATTAACAATACCACTCGCAATATTATTATTGGATCATTTCATAGCAATTCAACCAGATCAATAAGCTTGCACCACACAGTCTTACAACGAAATTAATTTTCTTAATCTTCTTAAGTAATCATCAGTAATCTATCGTAAAAAATTAATTGTTGCCAGATTAACCTATCTTGTAATTATTGGACTTACATTAAGATTTGTTTGTCTTTTTTACATTACTGTTCCGTTCTGGTTCCGTTTATGCTTCATAGTCCAGGTGGACTAATATTTATAGGATAATTTGTTGTTCTACATTTATTTTATGATACATGGCGACCCTAATGAGCGGGACCTTGATCCATTCTGCGTCTTCCTATTTTATCCCAACACACTGTATACCGTGTTTATTGTTATCTGCCGTTTATACTGGGAACAATAAACGAATGTTTATGGTTAAATGTTTTTTTTAAATCTTCCATGTAAGAACGACAGCTCATGAAACTGAATTATTAGCGATGTGAATAGCTGTAACCTTCAAATCAAACAACGTGAAGAGTTTTGTGCATAGCCGGTTTCTCATTCTGTTTTATAAATGCAGTAGCGTCCAGCGTTGATATTCCTAGAAAAGACTTTAACAACAGCGAACTGTGACCCAGACACCAGTAATTTCAAAGATGTGACCATGTCCTAATGGATTTTGATCAGGAGTCTTTAACGGAGTACAATTTATTACTACAATTTGACTCGCAACCAGCGATTCATGTCTTGTGCATTTAAATACCGGCGCTATACAAGTCATTATATGACATTATATTAGTCTTTACCATGATTAGTGAAGATATCTAATGGGTCCTTACCAAACTGTGCAACAGATATGCAAACAAAATACAGAATGCAATAAATGCAACAAATACTACAGCTCAAATCTAATATGAAAAAATAAATAAATGGTACCTTAAGATCGAAGCAAAAATATTTGCAGTTTTTTCGAGAACATTTATTTTACTTTAGTTAAAGGTAGGCCTATGTGTATATATGGTGTATGTATGTATTGTGTATACGTATGTATGCATGGTGTATGTATGTATGGTATATGTATTTATAGTGCATGTATGTGTGTAGGTATGTAGGATTGTAGGTAGGCATGTGGGATATAAGTATGGGTCTTTCTGAGCACTAAGTTGCGCTCAGCCGAAGCGAAGAAGAACGCAATTGCAAAGACAAATGGAGAAACATGCAATATACGGCATATATTATACTTTGACCAACAATAGACCCTAAATTGATTTCTACCCTATGATATCCTATGTCTTTTTGTCTTGTAAACAAACATAACTGCACTGTGTGAACACAAAGCTTTTCGTAATCGTAAACTCGAGATTTCTAGAGCGCCCATAAAAGCGAAGTCGCGGGAACCAGCTTATTCACAGGCGTGTTGTTTGATTCCATCATGTCATTTTCAAAACATGTTCGTGTTATAGGCGGATGATTTGAATTTCACATACGTGATATTCTAAGCATTCAGATCTCTTTTATCTCAAACCGGTTCATCCCACTTACTAGTGCTTCAGTATCCATTAGACTTAATTGACTGCTGTAACTCATTTATCATTGGCATCACTAAAGGTATTCTCCACAAACTACAACTAGTTCAAAACTCGCCACAGTCATGACAAAGGCGCGTTAAATATCAGAATATCTCGCTTATATTGCATGCATCGCACTGGCCACGCGTTGAGAAAATAATTCATTTCAAACTCTGCCTTCAAGTTCACTCAGTACAACACCTTAACCAACTGCGCCAGCTATTCCGTGTTCGCCCCCATTCAAACTGATATAGCACTCAATCAATGGACACTGCGATTGTGTCTTAACGGCTGTCGGACAAATGACAACAGACAACGTACCGAAAAATTATCATAGTGTGATATTTTCTCTTCTGAAAATAATTCCTATTTCTAGTCATATTTCCGTTCTCTGTAACGTATTTCCGTTCTTGTTCTATAATTCTCGTTCTTAAAATAATTAATAATTTTCGTTCTCATTATCGTTAACTGAAATTGATAATTTTACTTCTAATTCGCATTTCCGCTAACGAAAATATAATTGGTGTCTCGTACCCAACAAGTGTTGAGTTCTCGGGCCTTCTCAGTCGCTGGTCCAAAGTTATGGAATCGGTTTCCCAGTTCAGTTCGGTGGGTCGGTTCTTTAATGTTGCTCGAGTAACCTCTTTCAACTTTCTCATCCAGGATAGCCTGGTTTCTCTGACTTCCAATCTGACTTCCTCTCCGGATTATCAGTTTTGATTGCGATTTCGCATGAAGCCCCCATTGATTCGTGCTTTAGGCGTTATGATTAATGCGCTATAGAAATCATTAGATTAGGTCAGACGTTTATACTTTTATATGCAAGACTTAAAACTTCAAGACCAATTAAGACAAGACCAAAACAGTTGCGTCAATGCAAACTTGACTATAAAGGTTCTTCATGAGACATTTTTGTGATTTTTGTTCTGATAGAAAATTTAAATAAATTACAAAATTACAAAATGTTGCTTTCAATATCTGTTACGCGCCGATTTCTCGATTATTTACCAAAAAGCAAGGGTCAACCGATGACTTTTATCATATGCCTTTGGTGTCACACATTAAACTTTCGATATGTTTAAGCACTTATGAGTTACGAGTTATCAGATCAGCAAAGGACAATTTTATAGTGCAAGAACTAAAGACAGTTTGCGCGAGACTTATGGAGACCGTTTCTTCAAGAGAACAAGATTTTTGCCTCAAGACAGTTTCCAAAAGTCAAGAAATGACCGCGAGACCCAGACTGAGACCAAGACAATAGGTTCTAAAGACCGAGAACGAGATGGAGACATCAAAAACCTGTCTGGAGACGTCTCGAGACCAAGACTGTCGAGACCATACAACTCTGGATTGGATTCGATTAGAAACGGACACAAATAGTCAGTAAATCACTGACAATGGCATTTATACATCGAACATTCTTCCAAATAACTGCTTTTGGTGGTAACGAATTTCAGAAGCATGTGGCGAAACGAGTATAGTCACCACGATGTATTATAAATTGCATACAAAAGTGGTCATGCATTTTCATTCATGCATAGAATCTTCAATTTTCATTTCGGTCAGAAGCGATAGACATAATAAAGCAGATATATACTTAAATGGAATTTCCAGAAGAAGGCGTACTCCTTCGTACAACAATAGAAAGTATTATTCATATTGATGAGTACTGGGTTTCATTCCACGCAAAGGTCTGCAATGAGCGGTGACGATGGATAAACGTAGTATGACTGATCGGTAGAGAACGGCTTAGCACTGACCCATCCATCGTTCATGCATCGTAAATCTCACTCCAACATCAGCATCTATCTGTCTCCCTTACTGTCTTTCTCTCTCTCCCTGTAACCGTTTCTCTTTCTCCGTGCGTTTCTCTTCTTCCGTCACGTCACTTTCTCTCTTTCTGTTTCTATTGCAGGTTTCCTCTGTTGTATCTGTGCCTGTTTCCTGTCCTTACACTCTTATCCGTCTTTCTGTCTGCTTTCTCTCCTCTTCTCTCTTCTGATTCTCCTCTCTGTTTATCTCCCTCTATCTCTAAATTCTTTAAGTTTCTTTGTCTCCCTCTGACAAAACCTTTGTCCATTTCTGTTCTATTCTTCCCTCTTCCCGTCCGTTTATCATTTTTCTCTGCTCTATCTCTTCTCACTTCTCTCCATCCTCTCTCTCTTCTGTCTCTCTCTCCCTCTCTCTCTCTCTCTCTCTTCTCTCTCTCTCTCTCCTCTCTCTCACTTCTCTCTATCCTCTCTCTTCTCTCTCTTCTCTCTCTCTCTCTCTCTTCTCTATCCTCCCTCTCTTCTCTCTCTTCTCTTCTCTCTCTTCTCTCTCCTCTCTCTCCTCTCTCTTCTCTCTCTTCCCTCTCTTCTCTTTTTCGCTCTCTTTCTATATTCCCCTTCTCATATAGAAAATTGAAGAATATAATTTCAAAAAATTCCAACCAAATCTCTTTCGTCTTCTATGGCGCGGGTAATCAATATTATTAGAATAGTTAATGAGGACAATATGAATCCATGGTCCAACAGGCCCTAGAGCTCCAAATGCCAAAGATCGGGCCAACGCAAAATCTACAAGAGATTCAATTCTCATCACAAAGACCCGCTTCGTCGACCGACCGAATTGGTATGCATGCATTTATGTGTGTGTATGCGTGTATACTTGTTTGTATGCATAGTATGTATGGTCTGCATATATGTATGTATGCATGCTTAACTATAGGCTATACTGATGGCATCATTTCGTCGAGCGACTGTAATCTCCGCTGATAATTGGTGAATAGTCCTCAAAGACGCTGTAGGTGAACGTGTATTTATCCAGACTTCTTACAATACATGTACAATCGCAAACTCCATCCACAGCAGTATAGCATATCTGGTATAATAATTCAACGGATGGCTTAATTATTATGTGGGGATGATATACGATATAAAATGTTCATATACATTGCGACATATCGTAGTCTCTATAGGGTGAATTTGGTCCTAGACTTGAAGTTGGAAACTTGCCATCTCTCTTAGTTAGGAACTTTAATAACTTCACGAAAGACTAAGGTTCACAATTCTTCTATTTTACTAAAGGTCAACAGACCTACATGCAGTCAAACATCACAACAGGAAGAACTATATCTAGCTCCCAGATTTCATCCCCTTATATTCTTTTCAAGAAAACCGATTTCATCACCACTCACCAGGTCAACTAGTCATGCATAACCAAATAATTTACTATACCTCCGACATTCAAAACACCTTAACAAACCTTAATTAACACTGACTGTAGCATCACGCGTCCTCTCACCTCTTGCTTCCATATCACATCTATGCCTAGATGCGTCAGGCAACAACACGTGAATAAGCTGGTGCCCTGCGCTGTCTTTCGAGTGGCGCTTTAGAAGTCTGGTGTTTAGGATTACGATGGTATAAATATGTAATTTTGAAGAGGCGGATAATTATTATTTCCGATAGAATGAATATTAAAGTGAATGAAATAAGCAGCTTCAATACGGCAAGGAATAGGTTCCAACTAAAGTGTCACCAGAAGGAAGCATCGAGAGAATAGATAGGTAATTCTGAGGAGTTTTGGACCTACAGGTCCTACAATCCTACATGTAGATTTAAAGAAGTCGGAGTACGGTGAAGCAATACGCTGAGCCAGACAAAAGCATGTAGATATTTTTCAGATAGAGCTATAGATGGTTAAGGGGGTTTAGGTGAATGGTTAACAATGTGGCACAAAGAACAGGAGATCATCAAAGACGCGGGATCAATTCTCGCTATCCTCCCAAAGGTCGACTCAGCTTTTCATTCGCCAGATGACATTGGTCAAATAAGTAGTAGGACGTGATGGTCGCCTTCCATGGCTACCAAACAGTTAAATTCGACTCCTGTAATAGTTTGTGATCATCCGTTCATACTATGAATTGTGATCATTCTGCGCACTTGTCAGATTGAATAATAAAGATTACTACTACTACTGTAACAGTAACTGCTACTGCCACTGCTATAACGCCTTTATTAAAAAGCCTTAGGCATCAGTCGATGGTCGCTTCAAGAGAAAATACCAATCCAAATGACGGCACAGAGAAATAGTCTGGTGGAAATCCGACAGAGGTCAGAGACACCAGAAGCAGGATACGGTGGGCGAGTTAAAAGAGATGAGTATTTAATTACCTGAAAGACATCGAAGGATAATCGACAGAACGAACTGATTATTGGGCAGCGAGTAGGAACAGCGACTGAAGCTTACAACACTGTTCAGGTGCGGTACACATCAATCGTCACAACGTCCACTCAATCAATATTCGTTAATTCAATAAATCCAGTTGTCAAGAACGCAACTGGTTACATTTAGCACAGATTAGTTATTGAGCCAAGCTAGAGTTAGTTATTGGAGTAATAATTATTCTAGGTCAATTTAATATACATCTTTGAATAAGGCTCGTGGGATGTAGTTACGCTCATCCTTGGTGGGGAGTATGAAGTTCAGTATTCCAGGTCGTAATTCGTATTTGTTTTGTGGTGGAGGTGGGAAGATACCCCGGAGGACATGGTATGGTTCACTGATGACAATAACGATGACGATGACGCTGATGATGATGATAAGTAAGTATATTCTTTAATATAACCAGCTGCCAAACAGCACTCTCGTGAACAAGCATGAGCAATATAAATTAACATAAACATCAAAACATCAAGCATCAAAATCTACAATGTTTCTAAGACCAGTGAGATTGCGAGACAGATCTAATTAGTATGCGAACAGCATTCTGACTATAAATGTTTTCCTCATTTGGTTGTCAGCTTTTGGCAGCACCCGGTCATGGCGTCTGGGGCGTAGGCTGTAAACCGTTGGCTTCGCATGGGGGAGCAACCCGTGGAGGACATGTCCTGGTGTTCCAAGAACAGCCGAAAACAGGCGGGTATCGGCAAGACGGCATAGCTGTTCGATATTTGGGCTATCACCAGGGAGATACCGCTGACGGATTAGCCTATTCATCACGGCTTGGAGTCTTCCCCTTTCTTGCTGCCCAGCATATCCCCACCATGCCGGGGCTGCGTATAGCAGACGGGACAGCGTAGTAGCTCGCACCACGTCGTAGAGCTTGGGGCCAGCTAGACCATGGGCAGTGAGCACGCGGAGGGCATAAAGAGACTGCCTGGCCCTACAGCTCTGATGACGATGACGATGATGATGATGATGATGATGATGATGATGATGATGATGATGATGATGATGATGATGATGATGATGATGATGATGATGATGATGAGATGATGATGACGATGATGATGATAATAATGCTGATGATGACGACGACAACGATGATGATGATGATAATGATAAACCCCATTATTCATGGTGCGCTGTTTTGCAGATACAAAGCGAGAGGGTGTGGCCCTGATATGTCCAACAAAGCGTGAAATTCTTCGTCGTCTGTTCACGACTGACGGCACTCCTTTCCACAACTGCGCTGGCGGAAGCAGTCAGACGATGGTCCTTGAGGTGAAACCCTCAGAGCCACTCCAGGCACCGTCGTCGAGATACCAGAGGACTCGCTCAGCCGTCGCCAGCTTCAGCGGATCGTGTCCCGCCGAATCCGACGCGCACCGGATACGTCGGACCCTATCCGCCTCCGGAACGGCAGGACAGGTCCATCGGGCGTCCATCTCGAGAGAGATCCACCAGGGGGGATCATCAGCCACCTTCCGGAATGTTATACCAAGGACTTCGTCTAGGTCGTCCTCACCTGTAGGGGTATCCATTAATTTTACCACTGCTTCTCCAACGGCTGGACTGAACCACATCCTACTCCAACCCCCTGAGATTACTTTTGACGAAGTCCTGACTGTTCCGAGTTCACCGATCACGGAAGCCGATGAACATGGACAAGGGAAGATTGACGGTGGCCCTGGCCTCACTCCGTACGGATGCTGCGATGGCAACAACAGACTGGTAGCGGTGGAGTTGGCGAGTATAGTGGCTGCGACGAACCAGCCGAGGGCGGTTATGGTCACCCCGAGGGGAAGTCTCATCACCCTCAGCCAGTCGCCGCTTGAGTTCAGTGAAAGCACCTTCACAGTCAACTATACGGATGATTTGGGTGAGTGACCACAGGACATCTCACGCCTCTCCTGTCTAAGACGTTTCCTGGTCCATGACTCTCGCACGCGTATCACTCTAGTAGAGTAATGCAATGTAAGAACGGACTCCAATATGGAAGGAATCTAATGCCTGAATTTAAGAAGCACTAACTGTGTCCTACAACCAGAAACTGACGTTGCCTTTATAGGCTAATATTCCAGTGCATTTACCGCACATAATTTTATTGTATTGTATTTACGCGCCCTTGTAACGGCATTGCCGTGTTACGGCGCCATATCAATTGTCGTAATTATTATTATTATCATTATTATTACGGATGTCTGAAGCGTCTCTCACAGTACGACCAAATCAGAGGTGTTCCAGTGCAAAAAACTCCGAGAGAAAAATAGTCTTAAGCCTACAGAGACAGAAGTACCGCCAGTTAAGATCATAGAGCGAGTCGTACAGGGAAGATCCTTATAATTATGTTGCCAAGAGCGTTATAATATATTTATAATGAAGAGGGCATTCTGACATGGCTGTAGAGTGTAGACGAGGGTATACGCGGGTATACAGCGTGTACTCACTTCACACAAATTTTCTTTTAGTATACTCACCTGTGCAGAGCGTGCACTCACTTCCAGAACGTGCTTTGGCATATTTTTGTTTAATACTGAATAGTTTAGAGTCTGTAGACTAGTCTATAACTTTTTAAGCCTATAAACTACAAACCCATCCCCTCAAACGTTCGGGAAAACAACCTGAAGGCTGTATACGCTACTGTAGCGTGTACTAACCTCTATTGTACCACTACATGTAACAGCGCTGCCCGCATTCATACATTTTAACTCAAATTAACTGACAGAACGCTTAGAATTGGGCAGTGAAATTCTTCCATCCGAGAATGCCCGGGAATCGCAACAATGTCTTGGTGCAAGGCCCAACTTCTGTATAATGCGATGTTTAAAATAATGTGACATAATGTATGCGATTTGATCTTATATGGTTTACATCACACGATGACATGACTTGTGATATGATTAAGTACGAAACGACAATGCACCGAAAGGCCTTTATAAACCTTTCATGTAGCCTAAACAGACAATCCACTTAGAAATCCCTAAAGTCACGTACAGTACGATCTCATAGTCTCATGTCATCGCGGTCATCCAGGGCAAATTTATCCAGGCCTCAGCTGTAGCGGGACATTTGGATTCTACCTGCGATATTGGCAGTCCGATTCACCACAAATAGCAGTACAACTAAACCATCTTAGTCTGGCGATGCGTGAGATCTGGGCCTGTAACTCCTAAAGCGTGATCATTGAAAGAGACGAGGTCTCACAACACGAGAAGGCGTACGTGACCGCACGTGGATCCATTTGCGAGGGACGGAGACCGGGTCTGCGATCGGCCGACAGCGGTGGTAGTGGCCGCCGCCGCCGAATCGGTTATCGACGCCGCATCTAAATTCCGATGCTGTGAGAGAATTGAATTTCCGGAGAATAATTGATGAATTTCCTGGCGTTGAAGCAACGGACGAGCCATTATCAAATAAGAACCGCAAAACAGCGAAACAGTATATGCTGCATTCATATGTAGCCTAACCATTGCTGGTAGTTGTACCCTTGGTGCACGCGCGGCTAACGTTCGGGACGTAGGCAGAAAATAAAAAAATGTATGATGCACGGCGACATGTTACGATGCCTCGCAAGTGAAGGCCTATGCATTCAGTTATAATATTAATTATGTTGTTTATGGGCGTGTTGATGCCTTCATATATGGTCTACCGATTAATTTATTTGGTTGTTTTTTAAACAGACGATGGGGACGAAGTTTCTCTGATGTACGCCCGCCATGAGGTGTGAATATGAATAATATTTACTATTTTGCGAGAAATCGGCGTAATCATTGCCAAAATAACAAGATCTCTGTGAATGTTGGATCATTGTCAAGTTTAGTGAATCCAACAGCGCGAATTATGCTCCCACTTATTTTCATAATTTCTGCTTCAGGAGTCGTTAATGCAGCAATGCTAAATTAGTTATGACACCTATTATGTTACATATAGGTGTCATATTATTTTCTTGGCTGTGTATGAAACAGCGCAGTCGTGTAGCGTTTTCAGGAACCATTTAAAAGTATACGTTGCCGCTTTAAAAGTCTCAGCCAATCATGGACTGCCTATCTATGCCTAAATTAAATGATTTTCACACCAGATTTATATAGGCCTACTCTAATTATAGGCCTACTCCATAGATAATTAGCTGACACTCACTTCATCTAAGATTTATATTTAATGTCCTTTATTCCAGAACTGTTAATACCAAGTTTAACGTACTAACTCTGGTCTGTTGCTCCTTTGTTGTCTTTGGTTTTTTGACTTTTTATCTACCTTGCTCACATATTAGCCTACATCAGACCTGCCTGTGTGTTCATCCCTATGGCTTGTTGACATGATCAAGTCTTCATTATTCTCTTAGAAAATTCCAGTCAAAGACTTTGCGGCTGAGATCCGAGCTTCGATGGACGTTGAAAACTTCCTGAACCAGGCTCAGCTCATTCTCGACCTCCAGGCGACCAGCCTAGAAGACATTATGGACTGCATGCTACACCATCTACTCGATCGAGAGGAGTGCCCTGCGGCTTTTGCGGAGGCCAAGAAGCTGTTGTTCACCCAAGATTCTGGTTAGTGCCTATGTGAAAAACGACAGCTAATAATGTACAATGATGCGATTCTATTGTCAATTGTAACACCATGAGAGCATTATTGTTCAATTACATGATTCTATTGCCAATAATTGTACTATATACTTGTCACACCATGACAGCATAAATGTACAATTATGTGATTCTATTGTTAATTGTAACACCATGATAGCAAAAATGTACAATGATTGTACCACCAAAGGATGACCGCAATTTTATTTCCAGAATCCTCTATCGACAATCAGTAAAATCTGCCCCACAATCTTTAAACCAAAATGACGCTTTGAAGTATTTTCAGTTCAGTTGTAGTCCCTTTACTGTTCCCATTTGCGGTGTGCCAACTGGTATTCTTATAAGTGTACACCATGACAGCATAATTGTACAATTATGCGATTTTTATGAAACTGTGCGATACATATTTGCAACACGTCAGTGTATTTTTTAGCAGTGTGTCTATATGAATGTACTCTCTGACGTGGTTTATAACAGAATTGTCATAGCTACTGTTGGTGGAGCTGTCAGACGTCAGTATCTGTAGCTCATCCAACTCCTTCAATGGACACCGACGCCGGACTTGACGAAGACTGATCCGCAGCCAACCGGCGATTTACGGACGAGAAATTCCGTAATTAGTTCCGGAATTAGGGATGCCCATCGTGATGCTGGACGCCATTGCCTCCGCCGCCGCTGCAGTTCTGAGATCCGGATGGAGACATGATGGACGGACGGACGAAAGGACGAAACAAGGCGAGACGAGGACCCGAAATTCCGGAGAAGGGAGGAAGGGAGGAGCAAGGAAGAGAGGGAGTGGCATGGAAGTGGCATGGAAGTGGCATGGAAGTGGCATGGAAGTGGTATGGGAAGAGAGGGAGTGGCATGGGAAGAGATGGAGTGGCATGGAAGTGGCATGGAAGACATGGAAGACAGCGGACGGCAGGTGCTTTCAGTGAAAGATATTGATTGAGAATTCGTAGCTATAGAGCGCCAGGAGGAGGTGCCAATTGAGACGATAGGATGAGTGAGCAGACGACGTCTAAATCTATACATCACATATGTGTATAAATACCAGTTCCAGTATATGTGGCTGCAGGTGCATGTAGTGCTCTAGGCCACAATTACCGGTTTCAGCGACTTCCACTGGACTTGTATTGTGAGTGATATATGTGCATGTATTATATGCATCTAGCAAGTTGCTAAGTGCCTTTCAAGAACCATACAAGGTCGCTAAACACGGTAATCTAACAGGTATAGACAGGTGCGTCTTAAGATGGCTTGAAAATGTTTCCTGAGTTGTCTGCGACAAATTATTACTTGTGTCTAGTCTAGAACAGTCTACTGACTGTTCTAGGAGGATGGTCCAATACACGAGATTACTCTTATATATAGTCGTACAGAAACGCGGGGCTAGAAGGTCTCCACGGGCCTATGAACGCAGAGACATTTGGTTCGGCTGGCTGAAAACAGGAACGCATAGCTCTCTGCTGTATAATTAGACCTCATACCGACTGTCGAAGCTTCCCATGAGAAGGATCTTGAAAATTATCCTGTCCTTGACTAAAAGCCAGTTCAGCGTGTCTCACGTATAGCTCGAAACATACCAGAATTTTAGGAGGTTAACGGCGATTCAGGAGGCGCAGCTGAGAATGGACTGAAGCTGTCATTATCAGGAATTTCGGAAAGGATTGCTAGCACACGGTTACAGTGGTCCAGGCGTGTCAGAATGAAAGCGTGGACGAGAGTTGAAGCGACGGCGAATGATAATTAGACCGTATGACTCTAATCTGCGCGCATTTGATAAACACAGCAAAAGGAATTGATATGCTCGTTCATAGAAAGGCTCTCATCCAGAAGTATTCCTAGGTCCCGAGCAATATGCTTCCAAACCTGGAAATGCTGTCGCTTTGCCGCCAATCCTTGCTCGCGCTTGATGATCCTGACGCCAACGAAGGCAGCAGTGATGATGATTGTGATTATGATTGTGAGGATTACGATAGACACACACCCTAAATATCTCCTTTATAGACGACTATGCTTCGCGAAAATGTCTGCACATAAACACAAATCATGAAACAAGATGAAAGAACCTGTACGTAAAACGGTAGCACGGTTGTTTGCCCGTCTCTATTGAAACTCTTAAGAAGGATCATGGTCTTCAGATCGAAGGATCCTTCCGGAGAAATGCAAAGAAGATCACATCAAATGCAACGATAGACAGAACTGTACACCTTTCTAATATTAATATCCCAACCTACTTTGGTATATCTTTTACGGACTACTAAGTGATGGAAGGTTGAGTTTGCGTCAGGTGGTGCGATACTCAAGACAAATTGTATACTATTTCGATCGCATATTCATAGCAAAACCCTAAATATCTATATTGATATTATAAATATTGTGCAGGTGAATTCGTTTAATTGTCTCTTGGTGTTTGTAAATGTAATTGCACTTGTAACTGCAATTGTAATTGCAATTGTAATTGTAAATACTACAACTTCTGTAGCATCGTCAGTAGCGAGTTACGTCGATAGGATGCTCTGCACTGTCCACTGTCAGCGCAAATGCGCCATGAATTGCTGAGGGAATGCTCAAGATCGCTCTACGCCCTTTTGGCTTCCTGAATAGATGCATGAGGAAAGTTCCAGGGCACGTGGACCAGCGATCCGAAAGGGCCGATCATCCATTCTAATTTTAGTCACTGGTTGTGTCTTTATCACTGTATCTGTACATCAACCTGCCTGCTGTTCATTGCACCCTTGCATCCGTCTGTGTGCAATAGCTATATCCGTCTACATCTGGCTGTGTGTGTTTGTTGATCAGTTCATCAGCTGTCTAAGACGATACAGAGTACGTGTCGTTCCTACGGCGGGGGATTCGACTACGACCAATCGTGGCTGTGCGCACTGTGAGTATACTATACCAGCAGCTGTCAATCACCGCTTAATTTGCATACGATCGACGACAGGCATCAAGCAAGTTCCAGACAGAGCGGCGCCGACCGAAGACTATAAGGCTCTCGACGAGTCCTCGTAATTAATCGCGGTGTTAAGCGGTAGTAGCAGCTCACTAATCACCATCCACGCTAAGCGCCAGTGTCCCTGGAAGATCTACGCTCTGGATAGACTCTGGACTACGTTGTCAGTCAAGAACAAAAGCAGACAAACTGCCCCACGTCAATTTAAGCGCCTTCGCGGGGTTCTTGTAAGGCGCTATATAAATGACCATTTGCATACATATATACATATATACATACCAGTGGCGGCTCTAGACTTTTGCAACAGGGGGCCACGGGGGGGCCGGGGACACAGATGGAGGGGCCAGTCTATTTTCGTCGAAAGTGAGAATGGTGACGAGAGACCTCTAACATCTTCGAAAAAGTTGACGAGGGGGTAGCAAGTGTTGAAAATTTTTTCCGAGGGGGGTAGTAACGAGAGTTTTACCAGAATTTTTTCCGAGGAGGGGTAGTAACAGAGTTTTACCAGATTTTTTTTTTCGAGGGGGGGTAGTAACGAGAGTTTTACCAGAAAAATTTCTCCTCCTGAATCATGCCGATCTACCTTCACACCTTTTAATTTTAATTGTAATAACATTTCTAGCATTTCTGGTGGAGGCCCCTATGTAAACAAGTAGTAAGTAACACCTTTGAAAATATCAAAATTAGATTATACCATATTTCATAATATTTTGGACTAAAATTTGGGGGGCCACTGGGGGGGCCACAGACTCAGTTGGGGGGGGGCCTTGTAGAGCCGCTGATACATACATTACATACATACATACATACATACATACATACATACATACATACATACATACATACATACATACATACATACATTAACATACATGCATACATGCATACATGCATACATGCATACATGCATACATTGCAGAGTACGCATACATGCATACATGCATACATGCATACATGCATATTGCATACATGCATACATGCATATGCATACATGCATACATACATACATACATACATACATACATACATACATACACAGGCCTACATACATACATACATACATACATACATACATACATACATATACATACATTACTTTTATCACACAGATTCCATTAACTGATCATTTGCTGAAATCATTGACAATTATCATGAACTGTCCGTTCTTGATGAGAGGCCATCCATATTTACTGCTATCGTAGACTATTTGCTCATATTATAGGCTGCTCATGACTATTATTCATTTGCTGTTATTGTAGTTTAACAATTGATTGAGATCAATGGCTTTTATTCATTTGCTGAGCAGATATCTGCGCCTCTGAGTAGATATCTTGAAACTGCGCTATATAATTGTTCAATTACATTACATTTGCTGTTATTGTAGGTTATCAATTTAACGATATCAATTTCTATTGTTCATTTTCTTTTATCGTAGGTTATTCAATTTATTGATATCAATGGCTATTATTCATTTGCTGTTATCATAGGCTGTACATGCTGTCATAAGCTATAATGTACTGATAGACAGTAAAAAGCACAAAACCAAAATAATTCTGTTGATTGTTATGGCATAACGCTAATAAAGGTATCAAGATTATTTTCAAAGATATATAATCAAATCGTAAAATATTCTTTGACCTTTATAGATGATTTCTGATTGGAGTAAAAGAGTAATTAATAGCGTATGAAAACTCTGTCGTCGTTCCAGGTGTACTGTGCCGTCCGTTCAGAAGAGGAATGTTGCAATTGCAAGGCTGAGAAATCCGGCCAACTTAGGTCGAACGAGCCAGGAAGTCTGGTTCATCGTTCTCATCGTAACCCCAACCAGAGAAGTCAGCTGAAATACAAATAAAATAATCTAATAGTGTATTTTAACGCCTATTTTTCAGCGCACTTGTGAGCCCTTAACTCTTTAACGACAGCTGCATTGGTTTCCCAGTCGCTTTGAGGACACTCTCCTCGTTAAATTGTTAAAACGCAATATAATTATAAGTTTTCAGAGACATACGAGTATAGGACCTACAAATATTACATACGGCCGATTGTTTACAGCGATCGGCCTATAGCGCGGACAGTAGCCTATGGGTTCGAACCTCAATACAGTCGGTTAATTACTGTGTAAGGACCTTGAGCAAAGCGTTTGCTTATAAATTTTTCAGCGCCATAGATGTTCTGTAGTATGGTCGTGTGCACTTCTTAGCTTTGGATGGAGGGCAATATCAACTACAATTGTATCACATGTAGTCTATTGTAAATAGTTATTAAATACTCATCTGGTAAAGTGACCAACAAATAAGAATTTTATAGAATTAGTAAAACAACTAAACAATTATCAGATCATCTTCGTCGTAATCAGCTTCGGTATAGCCATCATCATAGTCGTCGTTATCGTCGTCGTTGTCGACAGCAACATCGCTATAATCGCTGTAATCATCTCATTAAGGCTTTGCTAGAGTGTCATGATTTGGATGAAAAATGATCCTTGGGATTGTAATTTCGTGGCCTGTGCTTGCTTTAATTAGTCCGTGCTGTTGGTAGGTGTATTGCTACGCCGTGATTTGGCTGCTTATTGCTCTGCTTTCATTGGTTTATGTAATGCTACGCGTTACTCGGGTTGTGTATTGCTCTCTTGTGCTATACGCTGCGTCTCGCTATGCTTCAATTAAACTATCAATCAATGAAACTTAATATAGCGCCCCTTCAAGATATCTACTCAGAGGCGGAGCTATGTGTCGGTGTCGCCACGCCTTGAATGACTTATGCACTTTTCTGTTGTTAATGGATTGCGTAATTTTCCTTCTGAAATGGGTTGTCTATTGCTACACCCTAATTGGGTTGTTTATTGGCTGTTGTAATGCTATGACTTAATTGGCTGTTGCATTATTCTGTCGTTAATGGTTTACACATTGCTCCATCTTAATTGGTTTCTTTTATTGCTACGCCTTAATTGGATCACTATTGCTATGACTAACCTTAACTTGCTACACCCTTGGTAGATCGTTTATTGGAATTTTATATACAATCACTTTTCTCATTCAATACTTGGTTTATATGTATATAAATTTTTATTTTGTTTGTTTGGATGTATTAAGCTTGCCATGTACAGTGCTGTGCGCTTGCTGGTATTTCTCATTAAAGAATATACTTACTTACATACTTAACACCTTAATTAGGTTGTTTTGTTGCTCCGCCTTAATTGGTTGATGTATTAGTTATCGTCTTAATTGGTTCTGTGTTGTTCGCTCGTAATTGGATCGTGTTCATCTTTGTTCTGTCACTCAGAAGGGAACGAAGAACGCTCTGGAGACCGGAAGAACATTTGCCACGCTCTTTGCCGACATGGATCTGCGGATGCGTCTGTTGACCGCCCGAACGGAAGGAGACTTCAAGCATCTTCTGTGGGAACACATGAAGGAACTGGCCGAGGAACAGGTCCACCCGAGCCGCAAGATGTCGAGAGAGACAACGCAGATAACGGATGACGTGTTCGTTGTAAGTAGACTTGTGATGTTGTATTGGAGACGCTTTAGGTTCATTCATTCATTCATAAATTTATATAGCGCCGGGCTACTCAGAGGCGCTCCAGGCTGCAGCACGTCCAAAAAGTAGGCCTACAGTTTTGAGTTTAATAATTAGATTGATTGATTTTTTATTTGGTAACCAAACACATACAAAAAAGGGTAATCGACAACAGAAATACATCGGGAAAACAAGTTAAGGTTACCTAGGAGACCCATAAGGGACAGAATGGTCCCGCTAACCAGGGCCACCTGGGGTAATAGTATTGCAAAAAGTAGTGTGGCCAATGAAAACCAAATTAGATGATAAACATTTAGCTTAATCAGACTTAATTAAAATCTACTACTTAGTGTGTAAAAATTAACAGCGAATGAATGCACATTTTACTATGCCAAAAAGTCACAGAGAATTTGAACACTACATTAGGAAAAAATAAATACTTCAGTGATAGTCCGAGGGAACAGGCGTAGCTCCTGGGGGAGCCCGTTCCAGACCACCTGGGTCCACCACGGAAGGGGAAGACTCGATTAGTTACAGTTCTGTTGGTCATCGTTGCAAATTGCAAACTGTCGTTACGTTGAATTGGGTCCAGAAATATTGTAATTGTACATGTGGTTGTAATCAGAGCTATCCTGCCCTACCCTGGATGTCCGGGGTCGCGCTTCCTCTGCTCTACTGAGCAGGGTGTGCTCATTGTCCCTTTCGCCTGTACAGTGTACATCTGCTATAGGCAGAAACGCGCCCTCTCAGTTGTTAGCCGGCCAGTATGAGAATTGTAGAAAAAAGACGGGGGGGGAGGGGAGTCAGACTTTGATCCATGTGGAGTTGAGGTGTGCAATGACGACTTAACAATGGGGTACTAAGAAAGATTAGGGGTTGAACCCAACCCAACCAACCCCGGCAATTCTCCCCTTGGCGCTACGTTAGCTTCCCATGATCCATTCTGGTCCATTCTATTCAACATTGAACCTGTCCTTTTTAGCCTTTTTAGCTAAGAAAGATTCACGGTAAACGCTCCATATAGACTATGACAACACAAAATCACGATAAAAAGGAGCTAGGTTGCTAGGTGCCAGGTCAGGCTCCTGGAGGTCACACATAATGTGACATGGCAGCCGACAGCCGGACAATTAATGCAGTGCGCGCGGCTTCCAGCTTCTCTTTATGCGGAGACCTTGAACGAACGATTGATTGATGAATATCAATAAACATTATGCACTCTATAAATATACTACATGAATGAATCTAAGGTTTCTACACCTAATTCACGTTTCTGGTTTCCTTCGGCCAGCTGTCATTCGCGTCGAAATCGTGGACCTGAAGGGTCTCTTGGTTGAAGCGGCATAAAACAAATCAAACAATCGAACAGTATTTCCACAAAGACTGCGCTCTCAGTTGGAGAACGAATCGTCAGAATCCGTCATAGAAAACTGAAACCGGATCCGTCCTCAGTTTATTTGTAATCCCAATCCATACTCCTCGGTCCTTTTCATTAGTGCCGCCACCGCCATAGATTATGGTAAAATTATGAGCAGATGTAAAAACTGTTCAATCATATTTAATCATGGCATAGCAAACGTTTTTACGATGAATAAAAGAGTTAATATGAGAATAACAAACCTAAGGAAGTTACATGTATGTCATCCTAATTAGCATCATAGATGGAATCTGTGGTTGGCGAGAGCGGAGAGATCTCAAGAATTGTGGGCAGAAGATGAAGAGGAAGAGAAAGAAGACGAAGAAGGAGGAGGAGATGATGATGCAAATGATGATGAAGAGGAGAGGACGACGAACGATATGATGATAATGATGAAGATGAAGAAGAAGACGAAGAAGAAGAGATGGAGAAGAATATGAAAGACGAAGAAGAAGATGAAGAAGATTAAGAAGAAGATGCAGAAGAGGGAGAAGAGAGAGAAGGGGAGAAAGAAGAAGAAGGTATTTAGTGTGAGCGACTTCATTTTCTTAGCCTCAGCACACGGAGACGTGTGGTCAGTCCTCTCCCTCGCTATCTGAACTTCCCACCGAAAGTGTACAGTCATCAGCGCTGAGTTGGCTGAAATGGAACAGAAATCTCCAAGCAAATTTCTGCCCCGGCGGGAATTTGAAGCCCAACCTCTTGATTGACAGTCCAGCATGCTGACCACTTGACCATCGCTCACCCCGCTATATATATTGACCAGTGATTGGAAATTCATTCATTCATTTATTTCAAGAATTTATATGGCGCCCCTTCAAGAAGCCTACTCAGAGGCACTCCTATATATGCATTCCAACTAAAGGCGAGATAGTCCGAGCTGCTGGAAGGAGTTCTGCCCTCTCCTACAAATGATATCGTTCCCTGATTGAGCGTCTCTGATGAGATTCTCTTCTCATCACGCTCTATATATAGAATAGTAATTACGATAATTGCAATAACAATTATTGTAATTGAATTGTTGATGTCGGCAGGAGGAGGACGAGGGCCTCGAGAAGTGCGGATTAGCACAGGGCATTCAGATGGACCTGCGTCGTCGACTTCCTTACTACCTGTCCGACTACAAAGACGGTTAGTAGGCCTATTGTTTCTCTCATTACGATAAAACGCCGCATGTGTACAATGTGGTGTAGCATACAAGATGCGGCGAAGGAAGTCTTCTGAGAATCAATGCGTTTCATTCTGACAAAATGTTTGAAACATACATGTGTGTGTGCCAGGACATCTAATATAGTGCATTTTAAAATTGTGGATTTTAGTATTGCGGATTTTATTATAGCGCATTTTAATATAGTGCATTTTAAATAGCTCATAGGTTTAGCTCGCAAAAGTGCTGTACATGTACCTATGACTGTTATAATTATCAGATCTAATAAGTGCGTTTTAGGGCAATGTAGGCTTCCACAGCAATAGTATGAAAGTGCAGTGGGAGTCTGCTCCATGCAGGGGGCCAATGTAGGCTTCAACAGCCATTGAGGAAAGGCACGATGAACTCAGGGAGCCGTTAAACTGCGACAGCATGGCACCTGCATGCCTCCATGGGCCGCAGAGCGCAACGATCATAGACCAGCTGAATGCAGAACGGCGTACAGCACTCTCGGATGTTTGCCGAAGTACATGTGTGCACTATAATTCCTGTAGCTCTGTTAAAGGGCTATATGCTTCCTTCGTACGGCAGCTCCTGTGAATATGTTGTTCCTGGTACGTTCCTGGATTGTCCTTGGCCGACTCTCTGTCACCACTGTCCGGACCCTCCATCTGGAAAGCTCTACATCAAGAAATCAGATTCGTTTTCCTTCAGATGAAGCGGCCAACCCATAATTGTGATATCACACATACACTTGTGCGTTATATGCAAACAAAGCAAATTGCTATACCTAGACAGTTAAATCAATACAGACACTATGATTCTCCGCTAATAACATTGGTTTGATACTAACCTATATTCTGTGAATTTGTGACACATTGCTTTACTGGGCACTGGCCTGTGTTACTCTGCTTTGATACTGGCCTGTGTTACACTGCTTGATAATGACCCGTGTTACACTGCTTTGATACTGGCCTGTGTTACACTGCTTTGATACTGGCCTGTGTTACATTGCTTTGATACTGGCCAGTGTTACATTGCTTTGACACTGGCCAGTGTTACATTTTGTATAATTGGCCAATGTTGCATTATGTTGCAACGTAGTCTAATTATCCATTTTCCCGCCTGAATATTTTCGTCAGACGCCTGCGGCTGTGATTCTATTTAGACACGTCTCATTCGTTTTGCAGATATAATTACGTCATCTACAGAAGCTGATTGGTATTTCTCATATGCTCGGGCGACTTATGTATCCGGGCTAGTCTTCATTCTGGAATTATTTATTACGCCTGTCTGGGTTTCGTGTGTTTTCGACGGTACTTGAACACCGTCTACTTCTAGCCACCATTTCGAATTAGTCAGTCTAGACTTACAGCAGTCTCCTGTGGCCTGGAAATGACAATATAGAGCAACAGCGAGCCTGGAGTAGTGTTGTTTTCGTTAACGATAACTAAAACGAAAACCTTCGTTAACGAAAACAAAGGTTTTAGTTAACTAAAACTAAAACTAGAGGAAAAACGATAAACGAAATAAAAACTAAAACTAAACCAGTCAAAACTAATAATAACGAAAACACATGACGAAAACCAAAGCGAAAACACATAACGAAAACCTAGGGTCTTAGTATATTTAATGTTTTTGGATATACGCGTTTTATAATTAGCACTTCGTTCAGTAATCTTCCGATCTTTGGAATTTTATCAGGTGTTCGAACTAAATTTAGGTGGTAGACCTAAAACTAGTGGTGTATGGGATTGTTTTAAGTATCGATTAGAAACAGATTGTAGCGAGTGAATCCTTTTTGATGCTAAAAGCTGTATGCGGGAAAAATATTGCCAGACTCGGCGAAATAACTATAACTAATAATAACTAAAACACATAGCATGTAAAACTAATAATAACTAAAACTAAAACTCAAGGCAAAACTAAAACAACACTAGTGGCTTTTTGTGTCCAATACGGGCTTTCGTCAGTTGATGATCAACTGGCTGTTGGCGAATGTTTGACCTGCTATGCTCTGAGCTGGTGATATAACGGATATTCGGGTGCGGTGTGTTCTGTGCCATCAGCTCTGGGAGTGCCATCGGTGAAGTCCATTAAAATGTCGTCATCTCTCTGTATCAGAGCCACAATGGACTAGGAACTCTGAACGTGGTGCATTGCGTGAAACTGGGTTGGGTTGGATGAGTTATTTTCTGTGTGCAAAACCCTGTCAATGGCAACTTCCCAGTTACCAACAGATAAATATCCCGTTATCTGAGTAGTACTTGGTAACAGATAGGGGAGACTGGGGCAAGAGAGGCACCTTTTTAGAAAACCTGTTATATTTCCGAAAATATATAACATAATGCCACAATTTTTCATAGGCATGTAGGCAACTCATAAGGCTAACAGAAAAACCTTTAAAATTGACTCTATATGGTAACATATTTTGCAAAACGTGCAAAACACAACCAGATAATTTTGACACTCTTGCCCCAACACTTAGGGCAAGAGTGGCATATCCTGGGGCAAGTTTGACATGGAGGCATGACCAATGGTAGCTAGGATATATCTTAACTATTTATTTGACAGTTACAAACAGTAACGAAAAGTGAATAATTATTAACACTGTCAGTCGTATTTATGATCTATAAGAAAAAAGTGTGGTTAACGACAGTTATCACATTTAAATTGCTTGTCGCCGGGCTCAATAGGGGCGCAGCTTTCATGGCACCAGTATTTGCATGCTAAGCATTGAATAAAAGTTTCTTCGGGTGGGTCGCTGTAAAGCTCTCTGAAATAAATACAGTAGAAATTGGTTACACTTTCCGCTCTGTATTTCTTAATAGTACTCTTCTGTTGCTGGTTCTGCTTCTGTTTCTTCTGCTGCTGGTTCTGCTTCTGTTTTTTCTGCTGCTGGTTCTGCTTCTGTTTCTACTGCATCTGTTTCTGCTTCTGTTTTTGCTGCTGCTGATTCTGTTTCTTCTGCTTCTGGCTCCTCTGCTTCTGGTTCTTATCATTCTCTTGCAGATTAAGTTTCTTCAGGAGCGTCCTCTTAACATATTGCAACTGTCTTCCTGATCGTTTTTGTATTCCAAAGTTTAACGTCAACATATGACATCAAAGGCCGCTGACGACAATTCAAAATTATATACAATACAGTTGAAAACAAAGAATTGAAAGAGTCCGAGAGATACAATTTAAAGGCATCTAAACAGTATTTTACAATGTCACTAATATTCATTGTTTAACAGCATAATATAATTGATCTATTGGTCTCTGTGATAACTGCATTGCTTGGTCATCTATTTGGATCTTTTTCTATGTTGTGGACTCTATTCTTTCTTTCTTTGCACCGTTTTAGGTGTGGTCGGCCATGATACACTGCGCAAGACTATAGCGACGATAGTTTTCCTATATTTCGCCTGCATTTTGCCGGCAATCGCTCTTGGCGTGCTCAACTACAACAACACTAAAGGATACATCGGTTGGGAGAATAAATCACGCGAATAAATTGTCTGTTTTAATTAGAGATTTCTCTCGAAACATTTGTGCGACCAAAAACAACAGCAACAAAGTCGACGACAACCATGATGATAATGATGATGATGGTGGTGGTGATGATGATGACGATGACGATGATGATGATGATGATGATGATGATGATGATGATGATGATGATGATGATGATGATGATGATGATGATGATGATGATGATGATGATGATGATGATGATGATAACGATGATGATAACGATGATGATAACGAGGACAATGCGAGATGTCTGATGATGACGCTGTTCTAACTTTCATTATGTTTCTCGTGTTTGAGCGTAATTTAGAAATTATTAAAGAGTACTACAATATAAGTTACAATATAAGCTATTTGTTTCACTGAATTAATCTCTTTCACTTAATTAATTTTCATCATAAGCCATTTATAAGCTATTTATTTGATTGAATTAATCTCTTTAACTGAATTAAATTTCATTATAACCAACTTATTCTCCTTAATTGAAATAAATGTCATTATAACCCATTAATTTTCGCATGTTTCTGTCATCGCTTTGTCGTCGTCGTCGTGTCAGATGTTAAGAAGGTGATGTACTCGCAGACAATCGGTGGAATATTTTTTGCCATCTTCGGTGGTCAGCCAATGGTCATTCTTCTGACCACAGCTCCACTCGCTCTCTACACTAAAGGTAAGTTGGTCTGACTTAATTATGGTCTTGTTTCCTTCTGCGTTGGCTATTTCGTACACAACGGCCTTCTGACGCCACTTTGGAGTTAACTACATTTCATACAGCATCAATTCAGAGACGAGACAGTTGTCCTATGCGCTATGTATGTGCATGTATGTATGTGTATGCAGGTATGTTTGTAAGCATCTCTTTAAACGAGCCCTCCACACTCACATTCTATGCCCAACCCAGTAAACTCTTCGGCTACATCTTTGTAAACATCATCATTCATTCATTCATCTTGAGTTAGTACACCAAAGTACTGAAAATGTGCACACTGATTCAAATTGTATATTAGTTAAGTTATAGTTAAGCCTCTTTATTACTAGTTTTGATCTAAAGCTTTATTTCTTCAGTTGACCATTATACCATTTGTACTCCTTTCCTTCCCAGGTGGCCCTGACCAGCGGGACCTTTGGCCCCTTTTGGGTCTCCTGAGTAACCATATACTTGTTTGTTTGCCAATGTTACTGAATGGTTTATTACATTACATGTTCTGTTATGTTCTGTTATTACAAGTTCTGTTTATGGTTACCAAATAAATAAATCAATCAAATCAAGCATATGTGTGCATGTATGTATTTATCTATGTATGTATGTATGTATTTATGTATGTATATACTATATATGTGTATGCAGGTATGTTTGTAAGCATGTATCTGTGTATGTGTGTGCATGTGTGGACGTGAATGCATGTATTCATGTACAGTCATGCTGTCCTATCATCTTTCTATCCTATAAACTTACCTGCTTCAGCTTCTCTGATTTATAAGTTGTGCGCAACTCGGGATGGAAGTTAGATTCTGACGATCGCGGTAATAATCTCCTCGTCACCATCAACACTTGTCATGCCTGCTTTACATTCAGCCTTGACTGCTCTGCTACGCTATTATATTCCACGGACCACGATGCTATAGTGCGCTTAGCAGTGGGCGTATCCTTAATGTTCATTCTCAACTTGAAGATGAACAATTGTTTTCTGCGTTTCTTTAAATGCTTGGGATCTCTTATCGTAAAAAGTGAGCTTATACTGTGAAACCTTTATTGTTGCATTGTGACATTAATTCCATCGTCAACCTTTAAGATTCCGTTTTATGCCTCGACTCAAGCAGTCCTAATCTATTATTAGATTCGGTCTTCTAAGTTAAGTGGTTGGAGAGCGACCCTCTGCCAGAACTTTTATGTTAGACAACTTTTCTTTTACTTAACTGCATCGTATTAATTTCAGTCATACACAGCATCTGCGAGGAATGGAGTCTCGACTTTGCAGCCATGTTCGCTTGCACTGGGCTCTGGAACTCAGCGTTTCTGCTCATCTATGCGCTCACGGACGCCAGCAAACTCATGAAATGGTCGACGCGGTAAGTACTCAAAACTGAAAGATGGGCGGGGAGATGGTTGAATGGTAACACGCCGACACGAAGATCAGAAGGACGCGGATTCGATACCCGCTAACCCCATAAGGTTGACTCAGCTTCCACTCCCTATAGAGCGATATAAAGTGAGCAGTAGGACAGATAGGAGCCTTGCAGGGTTCCATACAGTTAAATTCCAATTCTTTTAAACTTGTTATCCGTTACTACTATAGCATGTATACTCTTACTGCGTACTTGTCAGTTTGAATTAATAAACATTATTATTATTATTATTACACGACGAACATAATTATGCTGCATGGTTACTATGTTGATGACGATTTGTACTGAACGATCTTTTATTACTTTCTGGTAACGACTGTTGAGCCTTAAACGATAAGTGGGATAAAGGGTAAGGTAATATTAAGGAAGACAATGTATGATGAGGATCTACTCTATCCATGCCGTCTGTAGCTGTCGACGAAAATCCGTTGGTTCCTCAAGTGTGCGTGGGCCCGCCACTGGTGACTTTTTCAGTTTACTGTGTGTTGTGCTGCTAAGTTCTAACTGATGTAATTACATTTAGCATCATATAGGCTAGTACATAACTTGAAGGGGCGCTATATAAATGTTCACTTACATCACACTACATAAGGCGAGGTAAGACGAAATAAAATAAGGTAAAGCATGGTAAAGGCGAATTTGTTTTGAATGAAGGCACAACTATTGAAAATCTATTATGCGGTAATAAATGAGTTCTGATGATCCTGTAAGTCGTCAATCATTTTGCGATGGCCAGATGTGATTGGTGTGTGGCTGGTGGAATTGGTCAGAGGCTTCTTTCACTTGTCATTTTAGGTCAACGGAGGAGATTTTTGCTCTTTTCATGTCCATCACGTTCACGGTCGATGCGTTTAAAGACGTCGTCAATGGTAAATGGACAAGAACATCAATGCTTCTTTCCTCATTAATCAGTTCGACCTATTCGTCGTTTTATCCGCTCAGTTCTTTAACGATTGATTGATAAGTAAATCGTCTTAATTTTGTCACTTTGCGATTTATTCAATATATGCAGAGAAAGCGCAAATTTTTTAGAGGAATAACGGGAGACTATCAACATTTACAAGCATATTGTTTTTCACATAGCACTAATCAAACAAGTTTAAAAATTGATAAAATGTGCAGATGTTGGAAACTGCCGTCATGAAAGCTCTTACGAGAAAGTAAGTTACTTTATTATCGAGACTGTTCGTCCTTTGGTAAACGCGTAACCTCCAAATATCTAAAGTGCTACTCTAAACATCAGCGCAGGGCACCAGCTTATTCACCGGCGCTCTGTCGTATCAGAGGGGTTTTCAGAGATCGATGTCCAGTGGAGGTCCGAGTACGGTTTGTCAGATAGACCAGAAAAAGATGGTAGAGGGGCTGCTAAGGCGGGTTTTTGAGGATGAGAAAGCTTCGAAAGGGGTTGGAATGGTTTTCTTGAAGAGTTTTTTGGTTTTTGTGGGGTTTTGGTTACAGAAGACTAAGACAGATTGGGTGAGTGGCGGTATTTCGGGGGGAACATAAGACTCATAGGATTTCAGATGACATAGTACGTTCCAGGGTGAAGAGCAGTATGGGATATGGGAAATGATCAATTAATAGATTAAATGTAAAACAAATACGGCACTTGATCATATAAACATACTGTAATAATTACAGACCATATCAATCAAACTTTATTGTAACCATCAATCAAGTTGTTTTACAGTAGTGGGTTTCATTTTATCAAGGTTGAACAACTTGACGAAAGTAGTGACTGGGGGACGGGAGGGAATTAGATAGAAGGAGGATCGGGTAGAACGGGGTGATTGGAAGGGGAAGAATTGGTCTCACATTTGGATGTCTATGGACACGTTTCTTCGAAAGACTGCAATATCCATTGCTACTGGTGTCCAATAAATGTTCAATCAAAACCTATAACCCGTACGATTTCTTTTCACGGGCTCCTCGCGGACTGGCCTACGTTGTACAGGATATGCTATTTAGCAATGAGACTATGAGAGATAGGCAACTAATCGATTAGATTCTAATCGTTTAGCTAATCAATTAGCTACACAGCTAATTCTAATTCTAATTGATTAGCAAATTTCAGCAGCAAATTCTAATTCTAATCGATTAGCAAATTTCAGCAGCTAATTCTAATTCTAATCGATTAGCAATTTATCTAATCGTGCCCATCTCTGTTAGCAATTTGCTTCATTGTCAGATTTTCGAACCAACTACTACTCGCCCGCCTGCTACCCGCAAAACCGAAGCCAGAACGAGACGAGCCGCGAGTTCCATACCAATCAGAACGAGACCGTCAAGAACGGAAGTGTTGCCATGATAACGGAAGCGATGGTCTCTTCATATGACGCCAACCTAACGAAAACAGGAGGAGGAAACGAAGAGGAAGGCGGTGAATGTCTAAGGCAGAACAGTCTACTCTACCTTCTGCTCATGCTTGGAACCGTTTGGCTCAGCCTGTCTCTGTACAACTTCACGAAAACGTAAGATGATTCACAGTCTGTTCGCCACTCTTTTCAGGTCGGTTCTTTAGGTCAGTTGGTGAGATTGGGTCAGATATGTGGGGTGAAGTGAGATTAGAAGATGGTGATGTGATGTGAGATGAGATGAGATGGATCGGGTGAGATAAAGGGGTGAAGTGAGATATATGAATTTAGGCGAGTTACGATGAAGTTAGATATGACGAATACCAGGTGAGATACGTTGGGTTAAGTGAGATAAGAACTTGGTGGAGTGAGATGAGCTGGATCAAGTGAGATACGTGGGGTTAGGCCTGTCCTCCTGGACAATATCACCGTACCTCCATTGATACTGTAGGCTTACCGGAGCGTGTTCCTAAACAATTTCAGACCAATGACAGTAGTATTATATACGAACTTTATGTTTGCGACCCACACTTGGTTCTTGCATTTCCAGTGAGCGATTCTTTGTAGACTTTTAGCCATAAATTAGAAATGGAAGAAGAAGGGCATTGCATTATAGTCTCAGTATTTCCACTAAAAAATATGCCACGGTTTACGCCTGCATGGGTATAAGGTAAGGAGAGACAATCTGTGATAAAGTAAGAAAGAATTAAGTAATGCTAGCTACGTGAATGATTGTATAAGCTTTAATGTAATGTAATGTAATGCAATATTATGTAATTGAACATTTATATAGCGCCCCTTCAAGATATCTATTCAGAGGCTCTCTCTGCACTAGCCTTTATGATGTTAAATGTCATTAGTACTCATTACAAACAAATATTATATTACATCAGTTAGCAAAACATTGCACAGAAAGCTGAAAGAGTCGCCAGTGGCAGGCCCACGCACACACGAGGAAAACAACCAACGGATTCCCGTCGACATCACTAATCACTATACCTCCATTAATGGGGTTACACTTATGAGTTTTGGAATTGCCACTGCCATTTCAATGGTGTTTTGGGGTCTGCATCAATTAGCTTTCTGACCGTGAGTGTCGTAGAATATTTCTCTTCTTGTGTTTTAGTCCGTTCCTAAATGCCAACAAGAGGGCCTTATTGGCAGACTGCGCTCTTCCGGTTTCAGTTCTGCTGATGTCACTCTTTGGTTCGTACATCTTCCAAGAAGTCAAACGTACGTCAGCTCCTTTCTCATTCGATATCAATTTATTTTGAAATAATTGTACTTGATATGTAGGCAGTATCGGTTGTTTGACAATGTGGCTAACGCTTTAATTGTAGTAAACTAAGTTCTTTTACGATGCGTAGGGTAACCTAATGGCTAAAATGGAAAAGCTTCTGACGGTGAACAACAAAATTTACTGACTGCTTTCTGTCACTGTTAAAATTCTGTAGATGACCTACTGAAGTTGGAAATCGATGGTCCATAATATTAATTTTTGCCATGAGGGATTATGGGCCGATTGGTTAGAGCGGTCGGCCTGTAACGCGGAAAGTACGGGT
>JACEVL010000507.1:3223437-3248437 GCA_020284085.1 Aporrectodea caliginosa | reverse complement strand
ATTCCGGTCGACAGCTGAAGATGGCATGGATGTTCAGAGTCTGTGGACCAAGTTTCTTCTATGATTACTTGTCAAACTATATGTATTCTGTTGTAGGCATAAGCTCGTTCCCTTCTTGGTGGAGAAGAAATTTCTGCATTCGTTGGATGGATAGTGAAAATCTCCCGGATTACGATCTAGTTACACGGAACGGATTGAAAGGAATGTTTGAATTCCTAGAACTTTAATTCATTTCCATTGCTTTTTGTTTTTCTCTCTTTCACTTTGTCTGTTTTCTTACCCGCGCTCTCTCTTTCTTGCATTCTGATTATCTCTCTTTCTCTCGCTCTCTCTGACACTCGCTTTCTTTCTACATTTATATGTATGTATGAAGACGCTTGATATATCGCGTTTTAGTACCTCATATAGACGTTTTGTGTGTATGTAACTGAGCTTTCTATAGTGCCACCGCAGAACTTACATAGGTCGTTTCCTCAGTGAACAACTTGAAGGTCCATGCTCTCCCCCCTAAGGTCCATGCTACCCCTCGAAGGTCCATGCTACCCCTCGAAGGTCCATGCTACCCCTAAAAGGTCCATTATACCCCTAAAAGGTCCATGCCATCCCTCAAAGGTTCTGGCTCACCCTAGCATCGCAGAATCCGTGTTTTATCCGCCAGCAGAAGGAAATATGTAAGTCTGGGCTGGACATTTTCCAAGCAGAACGAGACAGCGATTCGGACCCATTGTAACTGCCGATCGAGCTTAATATTTATGATGTAGAAGATAAATGCCTGAATATCGCCCAAGACCACACGACAATCATGGAGGATGCATCCTAGAGAGAGAAGCTTAGGAGTCTACAGAACGCATCGGAATAGTTTAGGAAATTCTGGAAATGAAGAATTTAGTGCTTATGATGAATTAGACTTAGTCTGGACGACAAAGTTCTTCTATTTCATTACCTCATTGTCATGATCACATGATCACAGTTATCGCCATCATCATGATCATCTTCTTCATCTTTTTCTTCTTCGCCTTCATAACTAGTGTTATCGTCATCACAATCTCTCCTCTCTATCTACATATCTTTCCTCTCTCTTCTTTCGTCCAACACTTGTCTATATCCTTTCCCTTCTCTCTTTCCCTTACGTTCCCTTTTCTATCTCTATGTCTCCTTATTAAAGTTCCTATAATTGAGGCTTGAATGCATATTGAAACTTGAATGCTATGTTCATGATTGATGTAAACGTTGCACTAACTTGGACACCTAGCGAAAGCATTGTAAAGTAGTGTTTGTTTCCATGTAAAGAGACAATGATCTTCTCAACAAGAAGCGACAAATTCTTTTTAACAAAATTCAATGTGCTCAAAAGCTGTCCCAGTAACCATACAGTGTGGCACTGTGAAAAGGCACAATTATGTTATATACATATACGTATAATGTTTACATAATTGAGCATGTATATATAACATTATTGCCCTGTAAGACTAGCAGACTATTTAAAAATGGACTGCAAGAACACAGCTGCTGAAACAGTGTCGCTATATAAATATACCACTGCAGCATTAGATATTAGGGTTTCTATATCTTAATTTTTTTTTATCACTTGAGTTTCACTTGAAGGCAAGAAGGCATATAATAGGCCAATTGCTTTGTTTCTGATAAGCTTGAAGTGTAGCTTCTGCAATTAAAATAATTAAACGACATTAGCAATTATTTTAGACAGCCGTATTTCAACAAAGATCTCCTTTGTTATGGACTAATTTGATACATTTCGGTTAAATGTCAGTGTATATAGAATTGAACGGTTTCCTGTTCCTGTTTCAAAGCTGTACCGTTTAGGTAGACATGATTGAGTTATTCATTTACTTTTTTAGGCCTCATTAAATAAGTGTAATAGGTAGAAACAAGTCTTCAGCAAACATAATACCAAAATGAACAATATCTCGTTTCCTTCGGCGCAGAAACCTAATAGGCCTATCACTGTTTCAAATTTATTACCACTAATTTGTCTTGATCATTGTGAACCATTAATTTTCTTTTAAACAATACTACTTAATTGTGAACATGTATAAGCGCGTCTAGGCATCGCCGTTTATCATCTTACTCTTCAACAGTTTACCCGTACATATCAAATTTTCTAATTCAAACGAGGTTAGAGTTTATACAGAGAAACCTTGCTAGGCAAGTGTCGCTAAGAGTTAATCAAAACTTCAGCTCATTTTCTACCGATAGATTTTTGTCGTAGGGCTTCTTAGAATTAATTCGTGCCATAGATTTTGTGACTGAGTTAGTAGGCCTACTATGACAGGGCCTACCTATTGACTCTACTTAAAAAGAATGATGAATGTGATGACAGATAAACTTAAATTACGACGGGAGTCTAACTGCAAAGAAAAATAAGTACAACTAAAGATAAACTAAAAGCATTAGGGGCCTATTAAAATTGTTCTGGATGGCAATTTACGGATCAGAGCTAAAATTCACGTAGCGCTTTTAGACGTATTGTAACGTTTAATATGTGAATGATTATAGAATTGCATGCTTCCAGCATATAATATCTCAAATGGTTTAGGGCGAATTAATAGGCGATCATTCTCTAAGCATCTACATTAACCATTTTATTATGAGCAAATTTTTGGTGGATTTCCGATGATTATAATTATAACAATTTAGTGTTATAGGCCTACTCTAGGCCGTCGGCAAGCATAGCAAACTGTTCTGTTTGGTAATATTGCTAACTATGTTACTATGACCTGTTTATGGGCAAAGTGTGAAGAAGATTTAAAGATGAGAGCAATAAAATTGTTACGAGTTGTTCCGAAATCGTTGTTCGTTGTTGTTTCTGCATATAGTTAGAAGAATTGTTTTCGAAAACAGAGTTTCAATAAAATCCAGCAGTCGTTTCAGCACATCCGATTATAACGCAATTAATCCTCTTTCAATTCCAGACTGAGCATGTCTCAGTATAAAGTGATAAAAATTACACAACATCGGAAATCTATGCGGAAAGCTTTTGCATAATCATCATCATCATCATCATCCGTTCCTGACGCCAGCCATTTGGCGACGATGGGTGGGAGTAATGATCTCCATCTCCATTCGGTCATTTATCAAGTTAACTGTTCCCCTCAATGCTAGTTCAAATCTTCTTAGTTCTTACGTGTTCATTTATATCGTCTATCCAACGCAACCTTGTTCTGATTGTTTTTCTTTGCCTCGAGCCTTCCATGCAATGCAACGTTTGCTGGGATTCGGTCAGCTGGCATTGTTTTCACACACTGAATCAAATAATAAGCTAAAACAACTCGGATCTTGTTCAATGGCGTGGTAATTTGGGGCACAGACACATGATCCCGCCCTAAACAAAAAAAGAACCGGAGTGCCGGCTTCGGGCGCCATGTTAATCTAGACATTTTTACCGGTATACGGCGTTTCGGTCATCAAACAAAGACCCGGAACGTCGTTCCGGTGCGTTCCAGTCCCAAAAGATCTTCGATGATGACCAAACAAGGCGAAAATCAAAGAATACGTCAAACATTGATGCATTATTTAGTTTAATTAAAGCATGCTTAACTAGACTAAGCTATTTGTGTACACTGATGTCTTGCAATTTATATTCCGTTTGCACAACTTTGTTAATAAAACCCAGGAGTCCTCATGCAGTCAACGGGATCTTTTAACCCTTTAGAGTCCCTGCAAATGTACCTGTTAAAAATGCTTTCAGTGGACCCATATAAAACAGAAAATATATTATACTATAAGCTGTGTTTCTCTTGGTCTTGTCAATTTGTCATGTGTGTATTATAATGGACTGAATATGAATACAAAATTATTTAAGAAACCAAAAGGGACACTATAGGGCAGAAATGCTTCAGTGCAAGAGTTGTAGATTTGTGGAATAGTTTGGATGATAGTACTGTCTCAGTGGACACTATCACAGCTTTTAAGAAGAAGCTAGGAAAATTGGGCTATTAATCATGTTCCAGGTTAATTACAGTGGTTCTAACACAGACTAAACGTCTTCTGAACCACTTAAAACCCTTGTTATGTTATGTTATGTTAAGTAGTTATGGCACTTGATCTTGATATAAACATAATAATAATTACATACATGTACGTATGTTGATACTACTACTATTCCTTTATTGCACAAACTCGTTGACATAAAAGCAACTAGGCACACAACCTGCAGTTTAGATATTGATTAAAGAAAAATAATAGTCAAATGGCTAAGAGGCTAAGGAATGTATTAAACACTATATGATATACATATCGATATACAGCGAAATGACGCTTACAAGGCTTCTTACTCACAACACTAACGTCTTGCTATTTAAAGCTCCGACAGTTACGCTACAGCTGCAGGGATTCGCCTATTAAGAGGATCTATGTATAACATGGGTTTGGCGAGCAAATGGCGTGGAATCGTTGGTTATTATTGGCTTGAGGAAGAAGCCTCCTATCCAGAGTTGCGGACGGCTCCGCTTGAGATCAGAAATCTTGCTGCTGCTGCTGCTGCTGCTGCTGCTGCTGCTGCTGCTGCTGCTGCTGCTGCTGCCCATAAAATCTCATCGCACTGTTGCCTCAGATTCTCCGAAATCGCTTTTCCAGCTATCTACAAAAGACACCCAAGGAAGATCGGAATTACCAATGAAACAATTCCATACGGACCGGCGAACTCAGAGAATATATGTATGATGGTTGAAGAACTTGTTAATTTGTGTAGGTATATATATATATATATACAAATATAAATAATTATATATATATATATATATATCAGCCACGTGAAATTTTCTAGTCATATCGGCCCTATATATATATAGCCTATAGGCGGCTAATCCAAAGCAATATCTTCACATTTGTAATAATAATATTTTCGTTTATTGAAACAATCCGGTTGACAAACCGCAACCGGTTACAGTGTACAGTTATGCAATTGAAACAATTCACAAGAACACAAATGACAGAAGACATAAATCTTAACTACTAACAGAACAGACAGCCTGCAATACACGGCGCTAATAGCAGCCTACAAAGCATGTCCGCCTACGGACATCGATCTCGGTACCTCTCGCTCTCTATGCCAGTGTGTTATCCAATGCGCTATCGGGCCCCCAAAAGACAAAATTTGTAGCATATGCATTTAGACCAACAAAGGCCATTTATGTATTTACATCTGTATCTATGTATACATATAGATCGAGACCAATGCTTCGCCTTGTGTACATGCAACCTTGCATGCACGCAGCCTTGTATAAGCTTATTATACTCAACCTTGCAATGTATAAACGCAACCCTGTATTTACGCAAAGTGCAACTTTGTGTGCAACCTTGTCTCGAGATCGATTGCCTGCTTATACTTGTGGCCTGTTTTTTCCATTGCGTTGAAATGTGAAGCGATTCGTAAACATAATATCCTTGTCATGTTCTTGATATTTATTGGCGTGATCGTAATCGTAATCGTAATCGAGTATTTATATAGCGCCACTCAAAAACAGAGGCTCTCCCGACCCGTGCCAGTGTCTTCACTGGTAAAGAGAAAGGTTTTCAGGCGCTTATATAACGCTAGGCGGTGATGTTCTGAAACGAGTTGTGACTCTTTTTATAGTGTCCATATTTTACTAGGTTTTCATAGTCGATGATCAATCCGAAATGTTGGAAAATGCAAAGAATAGACTTTGCTTCATACACACGCGCATATTTAACATAGTATTTAAATATATTATAATTTAGGAGTGTGTACGTATAGCACTTGTAACGTTATATATATATACTGTGGGTTTCTAACTTCCTACGCTAACTTCCATAGGGATCGAGTTAACTTGACCATCTGAATTGGTTTCGATCGCCAATGGGCTTCACTCAAAGGCTCAAAGCACAGTGAGGGATAAAATTAACCTCAAAACTGCAAGAGGCTCGATTGAACTCATATCTGCTCCCCTAGCGGTAGTAATAAACTGCTCCTTCACCTCAGGTATAATTCCGGACAGGCTAAAACTTGCAAATGTCATCCTAGTTATTAAAACGGGCGACAAAAACACATAGAAAATTATAGGCCCATTTTTCGAACTTGCCTTATTTTTCAAAATTCTTTGAAAACGTTATGCAAGTACGAATAACGTCTTTCATAAATACGAAGGACACCTTATTTAACGGCAAATTTGGTTTTCGCAAGGGCTTTTCCACTTATATGACTGTCCTGAAAATGTGTGGCAAGATTTCAGAGGCTAGGCATAGTAATCGTTTCTCTATTGCGGTGTTTTTCTATCCATTATGGCTTTCGACACGGTAAAACATTAAATTTTATTTAAAAAACTGGAACACCATGGGATAAGAGGTTTGTGTCTCACCTGGCCTTGGGGCAGAAGGCAATATGCCTTCTACAATGGGTCTACTTCCCACATACTAGCTATAAATTGTGGGTCCCGCAGGGCTCTGTACTAGGCCCACTGCAATTTCTGTTATACGTGAACGACATCCATCTCACCTCGTCAGTTCTTGAGTCGATTTGATTTGGTAACCATAACAGAACAAGTAATAAACCATTCAGTACATTGGCAGACAAATATGGATAGCCTACTCAGGAGATCAAAAAGGGTACAAAGGTTCCGCTGGTCAGGGCCACAATTTATCATGTTCACAGATGACACTAATGTATTTATGTCTGATAGTCCACTTCCTGTACTGATTAATGAGCTAAACGTGGAACTTGCAAAGGTGGGGACATGGTCTAAAGCGAACAAACTATCCTTTAACACTATTTTCTATTTAGCTCAAAGAGGAAGATGGCTTCCGTTCATGGCTATCCGTTTTCTATCAACACTGATAACCAAAACATAAATAGTGTGACATCTGCTAAGGTCTTGGGGGTAGATGATCTATTATTATCATGGAAGCAACATGACATTGTAACCTATATTTCCCAAAAATTGGTCAGAAATATTGGCATAATTTCCCGAATTCGACATGACATGTCCTACCTATAAATATAGCCTACTCTTAAATTTAGACCATTCACTAATCCATCCTTATCTCTCACATTGCACAACCTCATCTGGGCAACTACGCATTGTACTAGATTTGTTTGTCTGACAACCCTCCAGAAACGTATTATAGATCTACGCATTATGTGTAACGTACTTTATATTATATAGAAAGCCCATACAGCAAATTTATTCATAAGTCTGGGAATATTGCAATTTGAAAGTACCAATAAGCTTCAAGTGAGCGAATTTATGCGCAGGTTCCATGTGCGCTTATTACCAAGCGGTTTCAATCGATGGTTTTGTAAAAAATTTAGAAATTCACAGTCGCCACATGCGTTCCTCTAATAAGTATCACAGAATTAGCACACATACCACGATTAGGCAACACAGTATCAGAATTAAAATTTCATGAACCAATTTTCTGGAATACGCTGCTGACAGACTTAATTAAGCAACGTGCCAGTGCAGCTGCTGTATGAGTTTTAAAATAAATTAAAAACCCACTGATCTCTAGAGTCGTTAAAGAACCAATGCTCTCTTCGTTGCCATTACTTCGTTATTAGTAATGTGAGGCGCGGTGGTGTAATTCGGAATGCCTTGCAAGGGTTGCGGGTTCGAATCCTCCTCAAGCCGCCGCGTAAGGACCTAGGCAAGTCCTTCACTCAATGCTCATGCGCTTCGGCGTGAAATTCTGATTCAGTGTCGGCGCTGTAGTCGGGAGCGCCTCAGTGAGTTCTTTATATAACAAGTGCTCATATTACATACATACATACATACATACATACATACATACATACATACATACATACATACATACATACATACATACATACATACATACATACATACATACATACATACATACATACATACATACATACATACATACATACATACATACATACATACATACATACATACATACATACATACATACATACATACATACATACATACATACATACATACATACATACATACATACATACATTGTAACACTGAGTACTTGTGGGTGATATGCTATGCTTACTGGTTAGAAAACGCCTGATGCTTTGGTATGCAAAGTTAGGATTGTTGTTACCTGGTACTGACATTACTCGCGTAATTGTTACTTATGATTTCTTTTATTGGCTGCATAATGCTAATGCTTATAACATGGGCGACCCCTGTTAGTGGAACGGTTCGTTCCTTTGGGGTTCCCATTGCGCATTGCATACACACTTTAATTTATTGTTTTCGTGATCTGTGATTCCGTGATTATGTTTTTCTTCGGTGAACCATAAAGCATTGATTGATTGATTGATTGATTGATTGATTAATTGACTCGAATGATTGATTGATTGGTTTGTTCGTTCGTTCGTTGGCTGGTTGGCTGGCTGATTGATTGATTGATTGATTGATTGATTGATTGACTGACTGACTGATTGATTGACTATACTATAGGACTTAATGCAACTAGAATACTAGATTATACAGCTGCCGCCGGTCTACCAGCTCTTGATTATGTCGGAATTTTTAATTACAGAGACAGCATTGGAAATCAGTGTGACCAGAAATTGTCTGAAAAGCGATATAGCAGTCATTCTGTCTTACATCAATTAATTACCTGTTAACAAGAGACAACAGGAATGTCTGGCCGTAGGAAACAGACTCAGCATTCACAAGACAATTAATCTTTATGTGGGTAATCGTCGCTGTGTCATAACAACGATGATTAGCGTCGCCCTCCTCTCTTCTCTAGATTCGGGACTGGCACTACATCGGAGAATAACATCGAAAAATATAGTGAAGTGACTCAAATTGTGCACCTGCTGTGAGACAGGGATTACAGAGTACAAGCGCACCAACGCGGGACAACATTCTACAGTAAATTAAATCAATTTCAAATTTCGCTTTCATTCTATAATAACATCGCGTTGTTTTTCTTGCATTTACAATACGCCTATAATAGCCCTGTATACACGTATATTATATACATAATACATATATAATGTACAATCTAAATGGTAACCTGTGTGTCGGCCATATATACGTATGCCTCGGCATATGTAATGTGTGTCTATATACTGGATTATTCCTGTATTTGAATTGTACGTAATTACAGATGATTGAAGACTGCTGCCTTTTAATGCATGCTTATATACATGAATAAATATATATATATATATATATCTCGTACATAGACAGCGAACATACACATATGCACATATACATATACATCTATATATGCACATCCATATATACATGCATATATATGTATATGTATATATATTAAGCAGTCTCAATCCTAGAGTATATATAGATGATGGGGAATGGGGCTTCGTGTACGCAATTACGCATGACCGAAGACTGTTTTGTGGCGCCGTCGAGCGGCGGTCGTTCGGCTTGTTGTCTGCCATCCACCGTTGCGAAACATAGACGGGGCAGTCACAAATTGAAAGAGACAGACAGAAACATAGGCAGAGACAAAAACAAAGATGGAGACGGAGAAACACAGACGAATACGAAGACGACGACTGATGTGAAGGCGGATAGAGAGAGACGGATAGATGCACACAGACACACACATCACACACACACACAGAGACAGACAGACATACAGAGAGAGAGAGAGAGACAGACAGACAGACAGACAGACAGAGCAGACAGACAGACAGACAGAGACGATGATGATGATGATGATGATGATGATGATGATGATGATGATGATGATGATGATGATGATGATGACAGGTGGTGGTGGTGGTGGTGGTGGTGGTGGTGGTGGGAGTGGTGACAGAGACAGAGAGACAGAGACAGAGACAGAGAGAGACAGAGAGAGACAGAGAGAGATAACAGACAGACAGAGAGAGACAGAGACAGAGAGACAGACAGACAGAGACGGATACAGAAAGAGAGACAAACAGACAGACAGAAAGAGAGCGAGAGAGGCAGTGGTAATAGAGGTGAACACCGCGTTTGGCCAAGTGCGTCGGTCCTTTTTATCGACAAGTGCACGCGCCCAGTAAAGAGCCTTCGATGGGCAACGGATAAATCGCAAAGGATCCCGTAACTAACACTCCCTCTACTGAACCTGAACTTGATCATATAACAGCCAATCACTACAATCAGAAGCCACAGCGTTGTGATTGCTATCCAAATTCTGTGGAATTATAGACCGATGCTCCTCCATTCCGCTGCTAATCTTACCTCAAGAACTGCGATTGGCGGCAAATGGATGGCATCCCAAATGCATAATCCATTCCGTCCAATGGGTCATGCTTTTTGAATGCGGTTTGCTTAAAGGCGACCATCAGCTCATGCCTTATGCGTTATAATAACTGCGTTGCAGAAGTCTCCAGATTAGATTAGATTAAATTAGATTAGATTAGATTAAATTAGATTAGATTGGATTAGATTAGATTGGGGTCCATAATAGTGTAGTGGTAACATCACTGGCGTGAAGAGCAGTAGGAAGCGGGATCGCTTCCCGCACCCTCCCAAGGATCCACTCAGCCTATCATTTGCGAGATGGCGCATTGGCAAAATTAGATGTAGGACGTGATGGGCGCCTTGCATGGCTGCCGAATACAGTTAAATTCGACTCCTGTAATAACTTGTGATCATCCGTTCATACTGAATTGTAATCATCCTGCGTAATTGTCAGTTTGAATTAATAAAGAATATACTATTATATAGATTAGATTAGAATAAGTAGAATAAGCTTATAATAGATTATAATATTATATTAGAATAGAGTTAGAAGATTAGATTAGATTAAATTAGATTAGATTAGATTAGAGTAGAGTAGATTAGAATAAATAGAATAGATTAGAGTAGATAGAGTAGATTAGAGTAGAGTAGAGTAGAGTAGAGTAGAATGGAATAGAGTAGAGTAGATTAGAATCGATTAGATTAGATTAGATAGAATAGAATAGAATAGAATAGAATAGAATAGAATAGAATAGAATAGAATAGAATAGAGTAGAGTAAAGTATAGTAAAGTAGATCAGATTAGATTAGAGTGTTTAGTTTTTCAGAAGCAGTTCCTTGAACGCGTCCTCTGATGCAACATCTACGCTTACACCGGCGTCTTTTCAGAAGTCCTATCAGAAGTCAACGGTGTCTCTCCGTTGATCATACGCTCAATAGGTTCTCGTATAAGGCAATCCATCATCATAATCAACGCTGCCACCTGCATCATTTGCCATCGTAAAATTCATTGTCTACTTTGTCATTGTCATAACCATCGTCGTAATCGTCATATCACTCGTCTCCGGCATCACCATATCGTCGTCAGTCATTACGTCATCAACATATCGTCGTCAGTCATTATCGTCATCATCATCATCATCATCATCATCATCATCATCATCATCATCATCATCATCATCATCATCATCATCATCATCATCATCATCATCATCATCATCATCATCATCATCATCATCATCATCATCATCATCATCATCATCATCGTCATCGTCACGATTATCATCATCATCGTCATCAATCGTCATCACCATCAACATCATCATCATCATCATCATCATCATCATCTTATCATCATCATCGCATTTAAAAAGCACTTCATCATGATCATAGTCATCCGTCCAACTTCCGTCTCTCATCTTCATCATTTGAAACTCACCGTCAAATCTGAACATTTTCTGACCTGTCATCATCATCATCATCATGCTTTAAAGCCTTTAATGTTGTCTTCCTCAACACAGTCCTTGGTTATCATCATCATCATACATTACATCATGGAACGAGTATGCCATATTACAATATTAATCATCATCATCATCAAAGCTCAACAATATTATCAATCATCAATCATCATCATCGGGATCAATTGCACAAAATCACTCATCAATTATCATCATCATCACAACGTCATTCAAACAATAAATCCAAGACATCGTCATCAACATCAACAAACAAAACAACATCATCATAGCGAATCAAAGTAAAGCCATCATATGTCTCGTTCTATGCATTATCATCATAATCACGTCATATTTATCAACTTGCATTTAGAAAGTTCCACGGTATGTAAGCTACGAGCCCTGGCGCTGACCTTAAGACATGGCGCTGACCATAAATCATCCGCTGACCAACAGCCGTCTCTCATCTTCATCCGGGATTTGAAACTCACAGTCAAATCTGAACATTTTCTGAACTGTCATTCTAATACGGTCTAGTGGCGCATGCTTTAAAGCAATGTTGTCTTCCTCCGGTTACACAGTCCTTGGTTTTAATGACATACAGAGCCATACATTACAGTACTCTGACGTAATGTAATTATTGTATTGTAGCATATTTAGCAATTTATAAAGCGCCTCTCACAGTAATAGTGTAATACCCAATCGGAAGCACTCCCAGTGCGAAGAGCCCTGCGAGAAAGAAACGTCTTAAGACAACGGGAAGAGACTGAAATTTAGACCCCAAGAAATCGAATCGCAGAGTCATTCCAGAGCATGGGACCAACGCCATGCATAAGCGCGATGCATGGCAGTAGCAGTCCGCGACCGATGTACGAGAAGGTCCTGCCGGTCTAGGCCCCACCCTTTCGGAGTTCCAGAGGCAGCCGAACTTTCTACAGGCGAATTAAACCATTCAATTCAATTCAATTCAATTTATTGATCCCATCATTGTACATAATAACCATAAGTCAAATCCTTTATAATAACAATAAGTCGTGATAGTCGGGCTCATCATAATAGTGCAATAAAGAAGTCCGCGATATGTGAACCGTTAATCATCAAACAAGAGCAAGTCGTGGCATATAATGTTAGTAGAACTAATGTAGGCTAATTAGGGAGCAACAGGCATACCAAAGGGACAAGTCCCGCTGAGAGGTTTATCCTATTTAGAGTAAGAAAATTACAGATGACAGAAGATTTAGACAAGTAAGAGATATGGGAACACCAACCAGAGTGATGATAGATAATTAAGTAACAGATTAAGTAACACACTTAACTAAAGACTATGACACGGGCTCCAGTGTAATGTAAATCTATGAAATTTCGCAGCGCCACACAAAAGCCACGTCGAGGAGACCAGCGTAAAGACCAGCGCTATATAAAATAAAGTCCACAATAGCCAGGCTGCTTTGTTTGTTTCGGTGCCAGGTCAGAATCTGGAGGAGGTCAAACCGAGGATACAGCTACAGTGGAAATCGCTGATAGTGGTGGTCGTGGGATGGCTATGGAGTGGAATCAGGATATGTTAGCTTGAAGAGTTCGGTTATCAGTCTCATTTATAGAGGCGCCATATAAATCTATGGTTACAGTTACAATGATATAGCGCCCAACGTTGTACTATCATCGCTATGGATTCCTGTTTGAGATCCGTCTGCTGTGCTACGCATTTTTACCCTCTTCCGTACACAAACCCTACCCTCGCGATAAATATATCCTTATTGTATCAGGTGTTGTTTTTCCCACTGGGGCTATACATAGGAGGGGCTCTGAAATCGATAACGCTCCGACGGTCGACCCACAGCGAATGCGGAATATAGGAAATTTATAAATACATACTGTGCCACAAAACAGGACGATATCTTTATTTTATTAGACTGCATATTGCATCGATGTAACAACGTTAAGCATAAAATTAAAACGCCTTGTACTTTTCAGCATGGGCGTAGCCAGAAAGAAATTTCGGAGGGGTTTAAGATTTTGGGGGGATTTCCATTGGAAATGGTCGCAAAAGTTCAGTTTTTTTGCTATAGTTGCATGTAAAAGCATATAAAAAATTTTTTAGGAAACTTATTTGGGGGTTGAACCCTTAAAACCACCCCCTAAATACGCCCATGCTTTTCAGTATGCACAGTTATATCGGTATGATGTCTCTTTATGTGTATTATGATTGAGTATGACACGGAGGTTTTATCGATAGGGGGCGCTTGTCCAGTGAGTCAGCGATCTAGGTTTCGTCTCTGTTCTAAGTGGAATGCGTGTAATGACCTTGGATGGCTTCCTTGCGCAAGTCTAGCTCTGTGGCCGCTGGCTGTTTGGAACTGAATCGCTCCTTTCTGAATGGCATATACAGCGATAAATCACTCTATCTGTCATTCATGGTATATGGATTCGTCCCCTGTGGGAAACGAATCTACGATATTGGCACGAGTGCATTTCTTACGTCCGACAAAGGGATATGGGAAGTTACCATTCAATACAATTCCAGGTTTGGAACGCTGGACACAGGTTTAGGAAATATCAGATCGTTTGCCAAGAGTTCAATTCGTTATCGTAATCGTAAACTACACATTTCTAAAGAGCTACTCTCAAGCTAAGCGCAGGGCACCAGCTTATTCACGAGCGCTACGTCCTGTCAGAGGGATTATCCAGATACGGTCAAGGGAAGATCCGAGTCCAGTTAACAAAGAGACCAGGAAGAGGAGGCGGAGGAACTGCTAAGGTGGGTTTCGTTGAGGATGAGAAAGCTTGGAGGGCGATGGATTGGGTGGATTAGGGTAGGAATTCTTGATGAAGTGAGACTTCATTTTTAAGTGGAAAGCCTGTGGTATGATAAGGAACTGCGTGTGTCAATTAGTTAAGTTGTTTTTATGTTTCTCCTTTTAGTCATCCATTTAAATTCTTCATAATGCCAGGGCCACTCCATTGCACAGGAATGGCTATCGTTATCATGTGGTACTACCGCTCAGGTGGCCCCACCTAGTAGGGTCGTAAGATCCTTTTTGGGTCCACTGTGCAACCGAAAGTAAAACCATCACATGTGCATTGGTTTTAAATGTTCGTATATTTTGTAAATTGTTCTTAACTGGTTGCCAAATATATGATTTGATTTGACTTTGATGTGATTAATGCTTACAGCTCAGTAAAGTAAGCGCAGTTGTTTGAAGAGTATACGTGCCTACCACAATTTTCTTGGTTTCGAATCGGCAACCGACGAACCCTGTGGAAATGGCGTTTACTCTCCAATGCAAAAAGTGATCGATACCACAATTGATTAACTATATAGAATTCGTTTTATGGATAAAAACAATCTGACAAAAACGCAGAAATGCTAACATGAGTGATAATGGATAATAAAAAGTTACTTAGAAAATTTTAAAATAAACTAGTAAATATATTTATATACGGATCTGGGAATAAATTGAGAGCTGTCTTTGGATGGTAGAGTATGGTTGTGTGCTCTATAGGTCTTAATTGGTGAAAGGAGAGGGGTCGGAGTGGAGGTATTGACTAGAACTCTGGATGATATATATGAAAGCTTGTGAACGCCAAAACAAGACTGCAATTTCTTTCGTATTTAAAAGATTTTAACGAGTTTGTTGAAACTAATTGAAATCGCCACGGACTTCACAGCAACCGGAATTTTTAGAACGCGGCCTAATGAGAGTATGTATTTCCTATATAGAATACAAGCCGGAGAGTAAGCTTATGTATTCCCTATGTATATATATAGAATAACCTTACAAGCCGGAGAGTATGTATTCCCTATATATAGAATGCAAGCCGGCGTCTGATCGATAGAGGGCGATGACGGTTTTCGGATGATGACGCTTGTGGCGCTTGTAGCGGTGGCGGCGGGAAACTGTGCTATTTTGAGCACGTGACCAAAAAGAAATGCCTCAGAGAAATGAAGCCACGGCAACACGTACGAAGGCGCGCACAATCGCAGAGAAACAGACATGGCAGCTTATTAAAGGCGAATTGAAGAATTGAATGCAATGCACGATGCAGCTGTAAAGGTTTAGTTTATTTTCCGATTTCACAGAATAGGAAGACAAAAATAAGTTAAAAGCAGACGTTAAGCTAATCTCTGGATGCGCAGACGTCGTTGTGAGGCCATCAGGAGAAGTATATTATGTCGTATAAGGAAGACTCAGAACTTAAGAATGGTCGCCATAAATAACTGTATTCGTTATAGAGGCAGATGGTTCCTGGGCTTTACCACGTTTTAGACAAATCATTGATCTTTGCATTGGCAGAGAAATTGGAACTGGTTTGGACCACTTCTAACTGACAAACACTTCTTTGTTTTAACAGTATTGTATTGTATTGTATTGTATTGTATCTGAACCATAGAACGAGAATTCGTGACTACAGGCTTTAATATTCGTAAATATTCGTGAATATTAGGTTATTTTTAATATTCGTAAATATTCGTGATTATTCGTTGATGACGTGACTGTTTTCCTTTTGGTTACGAACTTATTTAAGACTACATGTGCAGTGGTTATGCGGCGCTATACTAAGTGCTGTGGTCCGTAAGCTGGTACGCTTAGCCAAATCTTACCATACCCTTGAGGTACTCTGTTAAAAAAGTCGACCATGACCAGAGGCCCGGGAATCTATAGTAGGGCCTATCGAGCCATAGTTTTGGCTTTGTGGTAACATTAATACCATAAAAATTATCATTTGCGCGCTAAACTGTTTCATGCATGACAATAATTATAGCCTTTGTGAGACAGAACCAAGGGAATGAGACACCTTGTGTATAATGTTCCAAGCCAAGCTGAGGGCAAATGAACTGACCCGAATCAGTCTCTCGTCTCTCTCTCTCTCTCTCTCTCTCTCTCTCTTTTCTCTCTGTGTGTGTGTGTGTGGTCTCTCTGTAGCTCTCTCTCTGTCTCTGTCTCTCTGTGCTATCTCTCTCTCTGTCTCTCTCTCTCTCTCTGTCTCTCTCTCTGCCTCAGAGAAATGAACACACACACACACACGTCTCACTCACTCACTCTCAGTCTTTGTCCGTCTGTCTGTCTGTTTCTGTATCTCTCTGCAGTTTCTCCAATTGTTCTCTCTCTCTCTCTCTCTCTCTCTCTCTCTCTCTCTGTGTGCTCTCTAAAGGTCTCTCTCTTCTCTCTTTTTCTCTGTGTGTGTGTGTGTGTGTCTCTCTCTCTCTGTCTCTCTCTCTATCTCTGTCTCTCTGTCTCTCTGTCTCTCTGTCTCTCTGTCTCTCTCTCTCTCTGTGTCCCTCTCTCTCTTCTCTTTCTTCTCTGTGAGGCCACACAGTATGGGTAATGCCAGTATTATGACGAAGATTCGTTTCAATTAGTTCCAACGATGCCTTCAGCTTAGCGCTTGCCTTACAAGTCAGAGTCCGTTGACTGATAAGAATGAGGCTGACGCATATGCTGTTTAATATTGATGTCACTCGTCTAGCGAAATAGCTACGAGTCTACGCTCAGTGCCAGCCTTAGGTATAGGAGATATATATAGGCGGCTGCTTAAATCGGCATTTTTAAGGGGCGGCAAATTCCGGCAAAACACACGATGGTCACGTCCGTCAAAAGATGTCATTTATGAGTAAGGATTTTGAAGAATTAAGAATTAAAGGAACTTGAAATTTTTAATATTCGTTTAGCCATTTTAATATTCGTCAATATTCGTAAATTTCTAAAAATCTTAATTATTCGTAATATGCGCATACTCGTTCTATGATCTGAACATGTATAAAGACCTCTCACAGTATGGACTATTCAGAGACGCTCAGTGTAGAACCCCCGGGGAGAGAGACACGTCTTTAGAGAACGAGCAGAGGAGTAGGAGAACCCAGACAATAGTTTTGAACGCATAGGAGGAGGAAGGTCATTCCAAGCAGAAGGGCCCACAACAGCAAATAACCGACGTTGGGCTAGAGCGATCCTGGTCCGAGGTACAATGAGTTCTATAATATTCGATTATTAATTAAAACTGACAAATACGCAGTAAGATTAAATGATAAATAGTAGAAGCAGATGATAACAAGTTTAACAGGAGTCGAATTTAACTTTACGGCAGTATGCAAGGCGCCCATCTGTCCTGTTGCTCATTTTACCGTATGTCCTCGGGGGTAGGCTGAGTCAACCTCATGGGGCTACCAGGTATCGAACCCGCGTTCTTCTGATCTTCGCGCCAGCGTGTTATCATTCAACCATCTCCACGCCCTTCACACATCTGTGAATTCCAAACTCCTCCATTTCAAGGCATGCAAAGTGCAAAAAGGCCGGTCTTCCGGTATGAAATTGAGATAAGGAAGCTAACCAAGGACTTGGAGGCGAAGTTCGATGCCTTTCAATAGTGGAGCCTGAGGAGAATTGCTGTGCCTTCCCTGCACCATGCACTCACGTCCCCAACGTCAAGGTCTGTCGACGCATGACTCCAGGTCTTTGTATCAGATGATGTAAATATGGAGGCTACGGCCTGTTGGACACATCGCGCGTTGCAAGTCCAAACAGGAAGATCACAGTGCTATAATTATGCCCTGCCTGTTTAGAAGGGCAGCCACTGGACCATGAACAGGACACGAATGATCATTTAGATTCATTGTCTTTGTCTTCTTGAGAGTGCATATACCTCCAGAATCCATACGAGAGAATAATATGCCCTGCCTGTTTAGAAGGGCAACCAACTCCGCCACTAGTCCACTACCCTACCTGTGGTAGTGCCAGTCCCAAACCTGGAGAAAGGAGGAGGGCAACACTAATCATCTTTGTTATGACACAGTGTCGTTAAACAGCAACCAAGAGAAGGGCAACCACCGGACCATGAACAGGACACGAATGCTAATTTAGCTTCATTGTCTTTGTCTACTTGAGCGTGCATATACTTCCAGAATCCATACGAGAGTATTATATGCTCTGTCTGTTTAGAAGGGCAACCACCGATCCATGAACAGGACCCGAATGCTCATTTGGCTATTTTATTTATTTATTTTATTTATTTATTTGAATCAGTGAACAGCAAGAACTCAATAGAATAAACATAACATACATTAAAACAATGTTCAGAAATGATAACTAGACAAGTTAATGTGTATTGTATAAACAGTGCAATGATAAGATACATCAGTTCATAAACGATAGAATAATTACTAATGAGGAGAAGAAGCACAAAGTGCTTATCGAGTCATCCCCATAGGTAGGAAAACTAGATGGGTAGGGTGGGTAAGAACCAAAAACAGAAAGGCTACATCAGGAAAAGGATCACTAGAAGTCAACAATATTAGTTTCGAGTAAAGTAGGATAATTTAGGAGTACTGGGAGACCAATAAGGATTTAAAAGTATATTTGAAGGATGAAAGAGAAAGGGCAGATCGTACAGAAGGATCAATAGAATTCCATAGTTTGGGACCCGTGATACGAACCGAGGAAGAGCGCGCCCCAATTCTAGATAAAGCAGATCGATAATCGTGCTTCTTACGTGTATTATATCGGTGGAGGTCAGAATTAGTTGTGAAAAAATTTTAAATATGGGAGGATATGCATATACCTCCAGATATTTATTTTCACTGTATTCTTGAATGTGCATGTACCTCCAGAATCCATACGAGAGTATAATGAGCACACACCACAAACACACACACACACACACACACACACACACACACACACACACACTGATTACGACAGCAACGATTAATCATAATCTATTCTACTCTGCCCAAGCGAATAATTTTAGTGTATCTGGTTATTAGACATCGTCAAACCTTGCCATCGTCACCTGGTGTTGACTAGAGAAGGGCAACCACCGGACCATGAACAGGACCGCGAATGATCATTTAGCAAAGTCAGTCAGGAAACTGGTCAAATTGTCTCAGAATCAAGACGATGGTTATACTAGGCCTATTATATTTTTAAAAGTCATAACGAAAACACGTTTAGGCTAGCATTTAAAGGGGAAAATAGTCATTAAATTGATAAACATGCATTTAAATAAATGTTAATACATATTAAATATGTATTAACATTTATTTAAATGCAGTATATATAAGCATGTATACATGACACATATAATACATCGATGACAGCGAGAGTAGATTACGACAGCAACGATAAATCATAATCTATTCTACTCTGCCCAAGCGAATAATTATTTTAGTGTATCTAGTTATTAGACATGGTCAGACCTTGCCATCGTCGCCTGGTGTTAACTATAGCAGAGCTCTAGCTACGACTCACTCTTCCTGTCTCACTGGCTGACTCTCTCTGACTGTCTACCAATAATTACAACGAGTATTAAGCTACAAGTTACTACAGTCATGGGCGCCTAGCTTTGACAAAATTTCCTGGAGGGAAAAGTAAGTATTTCGGGGTGGGTTTCCATTGAAAATCGTCGCAAAAGTTCAGGGTAAATTGTATTTTGCATGTAAAAACACATAAACAAAAATTTATGTAGGAAACTTATTTGGGGGGTTTACTGTAAAACCACCCCCTAAATACGCCCATGAAGTTACTACAGTCCAAAAGGTACACGGTGGATTCCAATTGGTTGATAACTTTGCCTACTTTGACATTGATTTCCTGAGATCGGAAAAGTGACGACTTAGTTATGGAAGGGTTAGTCTGTCTCGCTATAGTCAACTCTGTTTGCTGACTAAAACGAATGAGGAACTATACGTAACTGAAAAGGGAGTGTTCTTCTGACGGTGACTAACTTGGTTCGATAAGGAACAGGTTTCCAAATGGCAGTGCCCCTCTCACAAACTAGAGTACCCCCCCCCCGTTAATGAGTATCCCTCTGAGCGAAATGGGGTATCCGGTTTAGTTTGCATTGTTGGCGGTTTCTAAGTGTAATCTGTTTAGATTTATTGTACACATAAAAATTTTTAAGTTGCGTAACTTTAGTTTGTACGTCGACCTGAAATTAATTTACTTCGTTTTAGTGATTTTGACTGGATTTTCGTCTTGGCTATCCTGATGCGTATGACGGTGGGGGGGATAAATCGTTTATCCCCTCGAATACTCTACTCCGGTTTATTCCATCCGTGGGATATGCTTTAAGGGGGGAAGAATATCACGGAACACCGGCTTTAGACATAGGCGATATATATATATATATAAGGCGGCCGCCTAGAGCGGCACTTTTCAAGGGGCGGCAAATTCCGACAAAGTACACGCCGGTCACTTCCGTCAATAAGATGCCATTTATGAGTAAAGGGCGGCATTTTTGTCCATGCCTATAGCACAAAATTGTCAAAACTGTCAAAGGCCGCCTTTCGTACTGGGAGCGCCTCTGATTGGTGTGCACTCTGAGAGGCTCTTTATTAATCTGTCAATACAATACAATACAATGCAATACAATGCAATACATCGTTGGCCCAGGAATTCGACTCATGGAATGAGACATGCATCTTTGGCTGTCTAATTACAAACATGAAGGAACAGGATCTTGTGTCGACTCACAGTAACTCACAGATTCACTCCCATCGCGTAACGTATGTACAGTAGGTAGACACCAGGATAAACACGAGCACTGACACACGAACAGGTACAAGGATGCCAGGAAGTACAGTCAGAGCCGGTATCCCGTGATATTCTATCCCTCTAAAGCATCTCCTCCGGATGGAATAAACCGGTGTAGAGTATCCGGGAGGATAAACCATTCTACCCACCCCCACTCCCCCCCCCCACCTTAGTCTCATCGTCATACGCATCACGATAGCCAAGACGAAAATCCAGTCAAAATCACCAAAAACGAAGTAAATTACTTTCAGGTCGACGTACAAACTAAAGATAAGCAACTTGAAACTTTGTATGTGTACAATAAATCCAAACGATACGACTGAATACACTTAGAACCCACCAATAATGCAAACTAAACCGGATACTACATTTCGCTAAGGGGGATACTCATGTATTGGGGATACTCTATTTCGTGACACCGGCGGAACGGATGCAAACGGACTGAGACGAACAAAGGCATCGCACAACCAAGCGAGAAAAGCCGACAACACCAGAGGAGTTCTACATACGGTAAATCCGCTTTCGAAGGCAGCGATGCGCATCAAATGAAGTCCCTGTGGTAGCATCTATGATACAGAGCAGAAACAGAAGCAGCAGCAGAAACAGAAGGAAAAGAGAAGGAGGAGAAAGAGCTGGAGGAGGTTATATCTAAGGAACTGGAGGGGGGAGATCAAACATATGATCACAGTCTCAGATGAACATTTAGTCGCACTGAATTCTTCGGCCCAGCGTATGCAATATAATGCAAATTTGTTTATTTGTTCGTATGCTCATTAATTATTTTCTTAGTTCTTCCTTTCTTACATACTTACATTTTTCATTAATTCTTTCTTGCGTTTTCTTTACTTCTGTCTCTCCCTTTCTCTCTTCGTTTTCCTTTCATAGGTAATATGTTTCTTTTTCTTATTCCTTCTTTTTTCCGTCTTTTTCCTTCTTCATTCCATTCCTTTCCAATTTCTCTCTGTTGCTCTTTCGTTGTTTCCATACATGTATCCCTCCATCCTTAATCATTTACTGTGTAATATGTACTATACTATTTGCATTGCTGTACGAAACTTTACGTTGCACTGTTTATCAAGGATTTAGCTAATTCAGATTTCTGAAATGTTGTTCTAGGTGTCCCTAGTTAGCGGGATCTTGATCCCTTTTGGGACTCCTCTTGCGGCCAATCCTGATATTTTATGTTGAAATGTTATGTGTTTTTATTTGGCTTCAATAAAAGAGTTTTGATTGATTTGATTGATTGATTGATTGATTGATCCCCTCTCTCTTCCCTTCGTTCGTTCTGAGGTTGTTGTTCCTTCCTTTCTTCCTTCCATTCACTTCCATTTCGTTTCCTTTCCTACGTTCCTATGCTTTCGCGATTCGGAAGATTCCGTGACATGCGAAAGTGAAAAAAGGATCACCATGGATGGGAATAGACTCAACTACGGTTAGTGTGCTATCATCTTTCTTTCTGCGATAATGCAAGTTCTTACAACAGCCGGTGCAAGTTGGTCGCTCCGATATATCAGAGAGAGTTCTCAGAGTTGTATGGAGAAATGAAGACAAGCGCAAGGACAATCACAAACAGGCAGACAGACGGATAGAAATAAACATACCCAAAGGCACTGATTGGCACCGACACACAGGCAGAAGACGGCACATAGATAGGTAGAGAGATACAGAGAGCAGCAAGTTAGAAAAGAGAAACAGAGAGAAACAGAAACAGAGAGACAGCGAGAGGCATAGAGACAGAGAGACAAAGAGAGAGACAGCGAGAGAGACAAAGACAGAAGAGCGAGAGAGACAGAGACAGAAGAGCGAGAGAGACAGAGACAGAAGAGCGAGAGAGACAGAGACAGAGCAGATAGAGACAGTGGCATAGAGACAGAGACAGAGAGACAGAGACAGGGCGAATGAAGAGTGCTACACGTTCTATGGTAAGGAAGCGGAATATTGATCCGGCGGAGAAAGTGAGTTGGTGATGCACACAGGAGGCAGGGTAAGCCGGGGCTTGTGTAAGTCGTCGGCGGCTGAGAGGCGCTGCGATTCGCCGCTCCTCCGTCCCTGCTGCTGGTGCTTAGGATGTGAATAGGAGGAGCAGGAGCAGAAAGATAAGGAGCAGGAAGAGTAAGAAGAGGAGGAAGCAGAGAAGGAGAAGGAGGCGGTGGCAGGGTGGAAGAGAGGATGGGCTTAAGCGGTTCAAGGCCAATGCCAGCGACCGAGCGACCGACTGACGTTGAGAAGCCGACCAAAGCGGCGGCGTCTGCTGCTGCCACTGCCGCAGCAACTGATGCAGAGGCTGCTGCTGGTGCTGCTGATGCTGCTGCTGTTGCTGCGTGTGCGACAGGCGTTCTCTCTCGGTCGCAGGCGCCAACGACGTCTGTGGCTGCAGCGGTTGGCGACGGAAATAAAGAGATGGAGAGAGAGAGAGAGGTAGAAGAAGGGACATACAGAGGAGAACATTTAGAATGACAGAAAAACAATCTGATGGAGAGACAGAAAGAGAAACAAACTCATACAAAGACGGTTAGACTGACCGACAGACAGACAGAATAAAGACATGGAGACAGAGAACGGCACACTGATGGACAGACATGCGGACGGACGGACGGATGGACGGACGGACAGACAAGCAAACGCAAAGACAAGGACTCTTTCAAAGAGAGACACAGAGAGAGAAAGAGAGTGAGAAATGAGATTTTCCTCGACGCTGTTAGTCTATGCTCATGCAAGCATCGCATGGCATCAGAAGGAGAACAAGGCAGGCGCACGTGGACCTGATGCCAGAACAAAATGCGCCTATCTCCTCCAAGACCTGAATCCTGGCCAAAAACCGAGCGCAGGGAATTAGGCATTTTGGCGAATTTACTGCGATTTCCGCCGCTGTGGCACCAGCGGCAGCGCTCTTCGCTGTGGCACCAGTGGCCAACATCTGCGCCGCTTCAGCCGTGTCTGCTGCTCTGCGTCGCATCTGGATAGATCAGCCAGAGAATAGATTACAAGGATTTGGTGACATCTAAGAACACACAGCGCCATCATCAAAAGTCGTTTATGGATGGATTTAATGAAGCGGCGGAAATGTATTCGCCAATTCTTAAGAGACCGGTTGGTATTAGATCTGTTCCAACGCTGAAGAATTGATCGTCAAGTAACTAATGATCTATCGAAAGAGTTTGAGGTGAACGGATCAGAAAGACGCTCGGAAGCAAAGGCAAGGTTGAGAATCGTTCCGGGAGACAACGTATAGAGGTCTCTTGTTGTAAGGACGAATACACTTCTATATTAAGTAGCAATGGACGAGAACCCCTTTTGAGGTAAGCCAGTTATCTAGCAGTCCGAAGTATCGTTTAGGCTGAAAGGCGCTGAGGTTCAGTTCTCGTCCTTCGTCCTGTCCTCGACGCGAGACGCCAGAGCAATGACCCGTCGATGAGGACGGTCCTTGGGGATTGCGCCCACAGTGTCCCTCTCGGATGGCGCCGGAAGAGCCTACTCTCCCCCTCTGGATTAATGGCGGCGGCTAAGAGACCGCTGGCACCGAACGCCGGCCAGTCGCAAGTCACAAACAGGTCGATCAAGGCACGAGAGGTGCGCTCCACACCGTCGCTCTTCCCCACCTCTCCAACCTCCTCCCTCTCCTCCTTCCCTCTCATCCTCCTCCTCACTCTCCTTGCCATCGTCTCGCTCCGCTCCGTTGAATCGCACGACTATCACATAGCGGCCGTTTTCCAGACGACTAACTTCAGCGATATGGCTCTGACCTTCAAGAGAGCGGTCTCGCGGTTGAACACGGAATACAGCTCGACCAGCTCATCATCGACTCCTGCCATCACGTTCAAGGCCCTGGCGCTGCCGGCAATCGGAA
>JACEVL010000507.1:3173437-3218437 GCA_020284085.1 Aporrectodea caliginosa | reverse complement strand
ATACATACATACATACATACATACATACATACATACATACATACATACATACATACATGCATACATACATACATACATACATACATACATACATACATACATACATACATACATACATATACATACATACATACATACATACATACATACATACTAGTGGACTGTTACTTAACCTTCCTAGCGATTGTCATCCTAATGAGAACTGATCTTTCCATTCGAGTCTTATAAGTCGGAGCTTTCTCGCTGTCTCCGTTCAGAAACGTCACAATTGATGGCAGCCACCGATGGAAAAATTCGTGGACTGACTTTGTCCTAAGTTCAACGCCAGAGACAAAACCCAGTTTTTTCCTGCGGGTTTCCTTCTGAAAGGCAAAATAGTTCCCGGAATATTTGGTTAGAATTACGTATAAATAGATAGATAACATCATACACAATTTGGTGCTCCCGTTCGCGTTTGGGACTATCAACCGAGAGGACGGGGCTTAAAACCCCCGCCAGGGCAGAAATTTGTTTCTAGATTTTGGCTCCACTTGCTCCCCTAGCCAATTCAACTATAATGAGTACTCTGACCGTATAATGTCGGTGAGAAGAACAGACAGTGAGAGGACTGACCTACTCTCTCATATATATCGGGGCTAGGAAATTGAAGCCGCTAACATTTCATATCATGGCTGCCTCTCGAGGTTAACGTAATGGAATCATCTCTTCATCATCATCATCATCATCATTCATCATCATCATCATCATCATCATCATCATCATCATCATCATCATCATCACCTTATCATCATCATCATCATCATCATCATCATCATCACCTTCGTCATCATCATCTTCATCATCATCATCACCTTCGTCGTCGTCATCATCATCATCATCATCATCATCATCGTCATCATCATCATCACCTCATCGTCATCATCATCGTCATCATCATCAACATCATCATCATCATAATCGTCACCTTCGTCGTCGTCATCGTCATCGTCATCTGCTTCTTTTTCATCGTCTAATACACAATTTAGATCATAGGTTTCGCTAAAGTAGAATTGGCCTCTTTGAAGTGAAATCTGTTTAGTCAAATACAGAACATCACTTCCGATATCTTTGCCGGGAAGTTTTTAATGTTCACGGTAATTGTGGATATTAAAATCTAGTTCTTGTATAACCTGTCCTGGATTTAATCAGTCATTCGCAATAATTTTAGGACACTGGTCCGTTAAAGTATCACTTGTTTCAAATGTGTCAAAAGCGAATTAATTCACTCTAGTTTGTTTAATTTACTTCGTGCAAAATAACTGTCATGATGGTTCTCTTTTAATTGAAACCGCTAACATAAAGGAAAAGCATGAACTCAATCGTGATGAAGATATCAATAGAATCCATGTTAAGATTAAACACAAATTGACAGATTCCGCTTCGTTTGATGCGTTTCACTTGCTTGGTTGCGAACATGATTTTTACTCGCATCGATAAAAAAGCACCAAAGATGGGCTGTTATGAACTTACTAGATTGAAATGCAAATATTGATATTAATAGTCGTCTTAATAAAATAATGAAAATCATGCACCAAAGCACTTTGAAAATTGGTAAGTCTAGTTTATTATCTTCACGATCAGCATCCGTCTCATGTAGCTATACTGTTTCTCCGAAAGATACATTTCTAAATATTTACGAACATTGCTTGATCTAGCCAGTATAAATAACCATAGCAAAGGAGGATTCGCTGTGGGCCTAATTGAAGTACCCTCCCTCCAGCACATACACTGTGTGCATTATAATATTTTTTCTAATTGTTTTGTCTTTACAGTCAAAAACTATCCAAATGTTTAATTCTACATCCCATGTTTATGCGACTTATCTGAAGTTATCTCTCTCTCCCGTTCCAGTTCATCTCATACAAGGAAATAAATCAATTTTCTCTGCCAGAGGCGAAGATGTAGGCTACATGTAAGGAAGAACACAGAATTGCGTCTCTTCCAAACTGCGCAGTTTAGCCTCGAATTTTATTACCCAGTTATTTTATTGTTTCAATCCATGATAATTTTAATTAGTCATAAATTGTTTATTGCCGGAATTTTTTCAAACTTTTCTGTTATTTGCTTCGTTACCATAGGTCAATCTGCATCTTCGCGTATTTTAGTATTGCATTGAACTTAACCTGTATTTTAGCGAATATTATTAGGCTAGTTCTCTTATCTGGCTGAGTAAATGGAAGTTTGATTGTTAAAATTATTCTTTGTGTTGATATGGAAGTTGGATTGATGAAAATAGCTTCTTGTGAAACTAGAAGTTGGATTGATGAAAATAATTGTTTGCATTAAAATGGAATTTAGATTGTTGAAAAGAATTTTTGGGCAAAAATAGAAGCTGGGATTGATTAAAAGAATTCTTTGCGTAAATAGAAGTTGGATTAATAAAAAGAATCTTTGTGCTAAAAATGAAGAATTTTTGCGTCAAAATGATGAATTGATTACCGTTAGGCTACTTGTTACATGATTGTAATCTAATACCAGAAATTGACTCATAAACTGTGTCTCTCTCATCAGTCTCTCTATCATAGATACTATTTCACAGAAACTGCACTGCTTACTGTTCACAATTACGCCTACATAATCTGCTTCATGGACAAAGGAACAGTAATTGTTGTAAATTTACATAATCTTTCTTCTGCTTTTGTTATCGTTGAATTTTACTGCTCTAAAGGATGAGACGTTGACTATGATTTCTCACGAAAGAAGGGCTATCGATTTATACATTGTGGAAAGGGTAAAAAAGAAGTCCTATTAGATTAAACTAGACTAGATAACGTACATGTAACTGTAACAAACTGCGTTCTGTCAGCCTGGTGATCGAAACGAAAATTGATTGATTGATTGATTGATCGATCGATTGATTGATTGATAAGCGGATAGACCGGATAGGAAGTCTAGACTTTGACCGTACTTCGAACAAACTGAAGTTTGGAAATCGTGCTTTCTCTGTCTCAGGACCCTTAGAATGGAACAGTCTTCCAACTTCAGTTCGCCAGTGCACATCTGTTGCTCAATGTAAAACAGAATTAAAAACTCATCTATTCACATTGCACTATGACTAGGAGTGTAGCGAAACGCGCTCCTGTGCAAGACATGTCCTGCTAAAGCGCGCTATAAATTTTCATTTGTATTGTATTACATATTATTTGTATAGGATAAACAAGCAGGCCTATTATATGGGTTGTATTCTCAGCAATTTAAATGATTTTATTGTCGAAAATACAGTTTCATGGAGGGATGTACAATACAATACAAGACAACTGTACTTTGATATTGCCCTCCTTACAAAGTTCAGAAGTGCACACACGACGAAGTCGCAGATACAATTATATTGCAGAGCAACTGTGGACGAAGGACTTGCTCAAGGTCCCTACACAGTAACTGTTTCGGACGAGGATCGAACCCATACTCTCCGCATTACAGGCCGAGTGCTGTAATCAATCGGCCACAGTGCCACACGATGTATGGAGGTCGCCGCCGTCAACCGAATCAAGTTTTTCATCACGCCTGGGATTAAGCTTTGGTCGAGTTTCCGCCTCTGGAAAATCCAACCACGGTTTTAAATATTGAATAAGCTGACACAAATTTTGCGTAGCTAGATGATTTACACCACACTGGACTAAGACAATGCGCGCATCGCATACGACTTAAACTGTCTAGACGGCGTCATAAAGTCATATATTCAGCTGTATACAAGAGTGAAGGGCATCTTTGCGACCGTGTAATTGCCTTATCACCATTTGCTGTCCTTCGTGCAATACGGACCAGGAGCTAACTCTGAATACGGCTTCAGTGTTGAGCCGCAGATGGTAGGCGTATTTCCTTGGTCGGCTTCCTAACAGCCTTCCTATGGAGAACTTTTCCGGCTGCTTTAGTATCATGCGACTGAAGATGAACCTGCCACTCTTCTAGGCGTCTATTACCATTTAAGTCGGAAGGCAGCATCCTTGAGAGTGCTATGTGAAATATCCTGCTGCATACATGGGCAGATAAACAGCAATCGGCCTACAGGATATTGCATGAAATTCTGCAGCAGAAATAATCGTAATAATCATATAATAATAAGAAGCATGTTTTAATTGTCAAACAGTCAGGAACCATATATTTTGGTGAGGCAGTGCTCTGATAGTGCGCCACATAAATGTAATGTTACCGATTTTGATGTGCCTTGGATGACCCCTAAAGATATCCAAGATGCGATCACGTAGGCCTACAAATGCCGACGGCTTCCTAAGAAGAAAAATTCAAAGAAGTAGAGAATTTCGAAGAAGAAGATGAATTCAAAGAAGAAGATGAAGAAGTTGTAGTAGTAGTAGTAGTAGTAGTAGTAGTAGTAGTAGTAGAGTAGTAGTAGTAGTAGTAGTAGTAGTAGTAGTAGTAGTAGTAGTAGTAGTAGTAGTAGTAGTAGCAGTAGCAGTAGCAGCAGTAGCAGCAGCAGTAGCAGTAGCAGTAGCAGTAGCAGTAGCAGCAGTAGCAGCAGCAGCAGCAGCAGCAGCAGCAGCAGTAGCAGCAGTTGTTGTAGCAGTAGCAGAAGCAGTAGTAGTTGTAGTAGTAACAAAGAACAAGAACAAAACAACAGGAAGATCAAGTAAACAAGAAAACAAGAACAGAAGACGGAATAAGAGCAAGACGAACAAGAACGAAAACAAGAGCAAGAGCAACAACAGGATTGACAACAAGAATCAAAATAGAACAAGAACTAAACGAGGAAGAACGTGGAGAAGGAGAAGAAAAGGAAGAGGGAGAAAAGAAAAGAAAAGAAAAGGAGGAAGAAGAAGAAGAAGGCTAGCAGAAGGAGGCTGAAGAGCAAGGTCACACCGGGCAACGTCATTGGCTTAAGATGTCGTCCTAATGGGATCCGGTTTCCAGTAGTAGCTGTGGATTCATAATCAGATAACTGGAAGCAAAGCAATATCTAATGATCATCATCAAGACAAATGCAGGCCGTACGCCGAAAGATCACGCTAGATGGTGTTTATTATTATACGATTCGTGATCTACGTAGATGCCCGGATGCTGCTTACGTAGCCTACAATTGGTCGAATAACAGTGGCTGTGAGCCTGTGGCAGAAGCGGTGGCAGAAACAATGGCACAGACAGTGGCACACAGACAGTGGAAGAGACAGTGGCAGCGACGGTGGCAGAGACAATGGCACAGAAACAGTGGCAAAGACAATGGCAGAAACAGTGGCAGAGACAGTGGCAGCGACAGTGGCAGAAAGAATGGCACAGACAGTGGCAGAGACAATGGCATAGACAGTGGCAGAGACAATGGCACAGAGACAGTGGCAGAGAGAGAATGGCACATAGACAGTGGCAGAGACAATGGCACAGACAGTGGCAGAGACAATGGCACAGACAGTGGCAGAGACAATGGCACAGACAGTGGCAGAGACAATGGCAGAGAGACAGTGGCAGAGACAGAGAGTGGCACAGAGAGAGACAATGGCACAGACAGTGGCAGTGGCACAGAGAGAGTGGTACAGACAGTGTCACAGATAGTGGCACAGAGAGAGTGGCACAGTGGCAGAGACAATGGCACAGACAGTGACAGAGACAATGGCACAGACAGTGGCAGAGACAATGGCACATACAGTGGCAGAGACAGTGGCAGAGACAGTGGCACAGATAGTGGCACAGAGAGTGGCACAGACAGTGGCACAGACAGTGGCACAGACAATGGAACAGACAGTAGCACAGACAATGGCACAGACAGTGGCACAGACAGTGGCACATAGACAATGGCACAGACTTTGGTTTTGGTACGGCTGCACTTGGTGGCTGTTTACGCAATGGTAGGACTACTGAAAGGCGTTGATATATTGAGGTTCAATCCCGTTTGGTGTGAGCTGCGTGGTTCCTTTGAACAGATTGATGTTCCACTGAGTTGTTTAAAGTACAGACGGTCCGAAAAGCGCTAACTAATGTGTGCAGGTTAGACTGCCTTCCAAACATGCAAATGCATATGCAAAAGAAGACCACGTACATACATACCAATACCAATATACATACGTTTACACACACATATATATACATAAAAACGAGCCTGCATACATTTATATATAAAAAATAATTCACTTCATTCATTCAATCATTCCGCTATAATAGCTCCCAGCCCAACTCCTTGGCGATAAAGAACAGTTTCAGATTTTTTAAAGGGTGTTTTAAAGCACATACACACATGTATAGATATACCTATACATATATGTATGATATGTATACATAAGCACACACGTAAACATATACATGAATGTCAAGCAGGCATACGCACGGACATAGGTCAAACATACAGGTACATACAGACATACATACATACATACATACATTACATGTAACGCATACATACATACATAAACCGGGTATACCCGTACATACATACATACATACACCCGATACATACCGTAAAATACATACATATATACATATACGGGTCATGCACACATACATACATACATACATACATACATACATACATACATACATACATACATATATACATACATCTACATACATACATGAATCAACTTTTAAGCTCATGGGTAGTAGTAGTTTCAGCAGTGTAATAACAAAGATCATTTGCCTCGCTCTCCCCCTTCATCAAGGCTTGGGACTGGCACTGCCAGAGTACGAGCAGTATCGGAGTTAAGCTCATGGGTGGCCGCTAGGTTTTTTAATACGATGCTAGCAGTTACTATGTAGTTAAGACACATGGAGTCGTGTTAGTACTTTGACGGTGGTCTTCCGCGGAATACAGCGCCACCTAGCGCTCACTCAGCCCTTCATCTTTTAATGGGCGCTATATTATGAGGAACGACACAATTTGAGAGGTGAAAAGATGTCCTGTAGTTTGATTCCCGTGGTAGTCTTTGCGCCTCAGCCGAAAGATCGTTTGATCTTGGGCGGTTTCCCTGGAAACGTGTAAACAAGGGTGTTACCTTTTTAATCTTTAGAAATGTGCCAAATCAAATCGGGAAAAGCTTTCAGGTTCACCGATACGCATTACAGTCTTCCTCTCCTCGTCAGTTTCCTCCATTCTACCTATGGATGTCTGGTTACCTGTCTGGCCATCTGATTGCCTCTACCTGCGTAATTGCTGCATACCTGTGGACTTTCATGCAAGCCTAGTTGCCTACTTACTTGTCTTGTAGAGCATACTTATATATGCGCCTATATATCTACCCAACAGTGCAGATATATATTTATATATTCACGTGTCTACATTTATTGTATGCCTTCCTACTTACCTATTTATATAACTATTTACCTACCTGCTTACTTACCTAACTACATACATGCATACATAGATATATACGTGGATGCATATATGCACAAATAAATATGTACATACAAGCATACATACCTACATACAAAATTAGGCTAGTAAGTGGTCATTTATATAGCGCCCTTCAAGAAGGCTCATCAGAAGTGCCGCAGACTTGACAATACATATTGCTAATATAAAGTTGCATAAATATCGTTGCAGTCAAACAATTGTATGCATTGAAGGTGTATTTGTACAAAGTGATTAAAATGAGTGGACTGATAGGTACGTAAGAGCTGCGTGAAAGACAGTTTAAAATTGACTGTTTTGAAATGTTCTAGTTTGGTTTGTAAAACGACATTCAAGACCATTTGGAAAACGATTGCTACTAAACACAAACGTAGGTTTTTAAACAATTATTACATTTGTCAGTGAATCGTCGCTTTCTACAGTACTATGCTAAAATTATGAAAGAGAATTGTTTTGGGAGTTTGGATGACTAGACCGGGAGATAAAGTACGTTGCCAGAGAGAAAGTACGTGGAATAAAAATGCTCGTCCTAAGAAAGAATGACATTCTGGAACAGAACGTTCAGATACTAAATGAAGTCTGAGGAATGAATAAGGGCGATGGAAAAAGCACTCCACTTGAGTAACCTAAGATTCAATAACAAGAGTCATTAGGCCATCAGTTTTTAGTCGAACCGACAACAGAGGTGACCTTTCGTTGAAATTGCGAAATAGAAACAAAAGAAAAAAATTGACTTTCAAGAAGTAGTTTGTCATTCCGAAAATTGCTGATAGACCAAAATAATAATAATAATAATAATAATAATAATAATAATAATAATAATAATAATAATAATAATAATAATAATAATAATAATAATAATAATAATAATAATAATAATAATAAGTCCGCACACGTTTAGCACAGTGATGCTATTTGATTATGAGGGTGCGGGCCGAATCCCCGAATCCCCGAAAGTCATTTCCGCCGGATCCCCGAAATTGATTGTGGATGGCGGAATAAGACCAATCACGATTGGATACACGTGGCGGCGGCTTGCTGCTAAGTGTGTCTGCCATGTTGTGACTCCATACTTATCTCAAAATCTGTCACCACTTCAAGTCGGCGTGGGAGTTTCAGGAGGAGCCGAGGCTGCTGTTCACGCAACCAGACGTTACTTACAGTCTATGCCTGAAAATCATATTATAGTGAAACTGGACTTTTCGAATGCCTTCAATGCTCTGAGAAGGGACTCAATGTTAGAGGCGGTGGCAGCAAAAGTTCCAGAAATATACAGATACGTATATGACAACTATGCCTACGCCCCCCAACTACAAACCAGACAGCATACAATTCTTTCCGAGGAAGGCACCCAGCAAGGCGACCCTTTAGGACCACTGGAGTTTTGTCTGGCAATACATCCGCTTCTAGAGAGTTTGACATCTCCATTCACTATAGGCTATATGGACGATCTTACTCTTGCTGGACCGATCGATCAAGTTGAACATGACATCCGCTTGATAGAGAAAGCCCATGTACGGTCTAAAGCTGAATCGAACAAAATGCGAAACATCTGCTAGAAGCTACGACGAAGCTAAGAATATTCAGACCTTCGCCGAGTTTGAAAATATCGCCGTTGAAGATTTGTCATTGTTGGGAGCACCGCTGCTGCCAGGCAAGGCTGTCGATAAAACCATCCAGAAAAAGATAAAAGATTTGGAGAAAGTCGTAACAAGGCTTGAGATGCTACACCCACACGACTCATTCACCCTGCTGAGGAGCAGCTTAAGCATTCCTAAGCTGCTGTACACATTAAGAACTTCAGCCTGCTTCTTAAACGAAGAACTTCTATGTGGTTTCGACGAAGTCTTGAGAACAGGCCTGTGTAGCCTTCTCAATATCAACATGAGCGACGATCAATGGATCCAGGCATCTCTACCTGTTAGAAACGGTGGTCTGGGGATTCGTAGTGCCGTTATGCTGGCAACTTCCGCCTTTTTGGCATCAGCCGCTGGCACGCGAAACCTTCAAGACCGACTGCTACACGCTGTTCCTCTAACAATCACAGACCCGTTGGTAGAGGAGGCCTTAAGTTCTTGGTCATCGAAATCGAACGCACCTCCTCCCATCGAGCAGAAGGTTCATATACAAAGAGAATGGGACAGCAAACTCATCTCAAATGCACTTCAAGGCCTATCGGAAAGAGCAAATGATTGTGCTGCTAAAGCCAGATTGTTAGCCATTCAATCACCACACTCCGGAGACTGGCTCCATGCACTTCCAATTACAACAGCAGGATTACGGATGTCAGGAGAGGTCTTAAGAATAGCATCAGGCATCCGGCTGGGCACTGCACTGTGTGAAAAACACACCTGCAAATGTGGTGTCATAGTGGAATCCAACGGCCATCATGGATTCTCCTGCGTCAAAGGAGCAGGAAGACAACATCGACATGGCATGCTCAATGACGTTATTTGGCGGGCTTTCACCAGAGCCAAAATCCCTGCTATCAAAGAGCCCAATGGCCTCTCCAGATCTGACGGCAAAAGGCCTGACGGAGTCACCATCATACCTTGGCATAAGCTTAGTGGTCGTTGCATGGCGTGGGATGTGACGGTACCAGACACTTTCGCTGCATCCTACGAACATCTAACATCGCAAATCGCAGGTGCGGCAGCGGAAAAGGCAGCTCGCAACAAGGAAACCAAGTATGCTGCTATCACACAATCACATCATTTCGTTCCTGTAGCAGTCGAAACTGCAGGAAGCTGGCACACAGAATCACTGCAGTTTGTTCGAGAACTTGGAGGCAAGATCTCAGCAGCGACAGGCGACCAGCGTGAAACCAGTCATCTACTACAACGCCTATCAGTGGCCCTACAAATTGGAAACTCTCTATCTGTTTTAGGCACCACAGATTGCAACAACACTGTAGCCAAGGAGAATGACAGCTTATAACAATATTGAAAACAGTTACTTTTAATCAGTCTGTACATAAGTTTGTGTTGGCTTTATGAAGAAATAAATTTGGCATAATAATAATAATAATAATAATAATAATAATAATAATAATAATAATAATAATAATAATAATAATAATATTCTTTATTGAAACAATCCGGTTGACAAACGCAACCGGTTACAGTGTACAGTTATGCAAATGAAACAATTCACAAGAACACAAATGACAGAAGACATAAATCTTAACTACTAACAGAACAGACAGCCTGCAATACACGGCGCTAATAGCAGCCTACAAAGCATGTCCGCCTACGGAACGATCTCGGTACCTCTCGCTCTCTATGCCAGAGTGTTATCCAATGCGCGATCGGGCCCCCAAAAAGACAAAAAGAAAAAGATTTGAAATTGCAGCTGAAAAAGAAAAATGCTGTAAAGAAAGCAGAACCAAGACTGGTACCGTATAAGAAAAGCTGATCAACCAACAAAACCTTCAGTTGAAGGCGGAAGAAAGCTCAGAAAACAACCACGACTGCTTTTCTTTAGCGTTTCCGTAATTTATCTGGAAATGACAATGTCCATCCGTCATTCGAACGTTACGGTCAACCGCACAATGAGTAGGCCCTAGAACAAAACACCTATTATTTCTCTAAGCTCTTTGACATTGTACCTGGTTGCGGTTTGCCAATCAGAGTTGTCTTTTTCAGTAAACGAATATAATTATTATAAGAGATTGAAACTACATACGGAGCAAAGTTTGTATTCGAAGAAAACTGATCCCCAGATCTTACGAAGATGGTGTAGCTTTGAGAAAACAGTTGGTCACGAATTAAGGGACACGTGGCAATGGCCGAGATAGACTTGAATGTGTGATTCACTTACCATCCACGGATTGCACAAATCTACAAAAGCCTGTACTAAGAACTTACTTCTGGCGAAAACCCTCGGATGTTCCTTTCTTTGTAAACATGCATGCGGAATTCGCTTTTCATGTTGCCTTTGTTCTCAAACAGATGAATGGAAGGCAACTAAGATTTTGATTATGTAAACCACCTTCAAACACAAAGAAAGAACAATTCTGCATTTGATGTGCTTGCATACATGTATGTACGTGTATGTATGTAATAATGTATGTATGTATGTATGTGTATGTATGTATGTATGTATGTATGTATGTATGTATGTATGTATGTACATAATGTATGTAATGTAATAATAATATGTATGTATGTAATATATGTATATATGTATGTATGTATGTACATGTATGTATGTATGTATGTATGTATGTATGTATGTAAAGTATGTATGTATGTACATGTATGTATGTATGTGTATGTAATATATGTATGTATGTATGTACATATATGTATGTATATATGTATGTATGTATGTGTGTATGTATGTATGTATGTATGTATGTATGTATGTATGTATATGTATGTATGTATGTATGTAATGTATGTATGTATGTATGTATGTATGTATGTATGTATGTATGTATGTATGTAATGTATGTATGTATGTATGTATGTATGTGGCATGTATGTATGCATGTATGTATGTGTGTATGTATGCATGCATGTACATGTATGTTTATCTTCATGCATGTGCGTGTATCTTAATAGTTACATAGCATCGTTTTAAGTGACTCTCAGCCTTGCATTGACGAATGTATGTATGCATGTATGTATGTATGTATGTATGCATATATATGTATATATAATATATATGTATGTATTCGCATGCAAGTGCACGTATCTTAATAGTTACATAGCGTCGGTTCGTTTTAATTTAAGGGCCTCTCAGTCGTGCTTTAACGAAAAAGTTGCATTAGATAGAGTATGGAACCGTAAAATTAATGGATGTGACGAAAGAACAATCTAGTAGGAGCAGGTAACGTGATCAGGTCAAACGAGTACTCCGGAGAGAATTATTCTTGGTGGGAAATGGAACTTCTGTTGAAAACGCTGCACTTCTAATTCCTTTGAAGAGACGATAAGACGTCTAGAAAATAGAGAAATCTTGTTCTTACGATTTTTGGCCGTGCTGGATTCGAGAGCACCTCTGAGTAGTGCCCTTGAAGAGGTGCTATATAAATCCCCCGATTGAATGAATGAATAAATGAACGATTTATTTAGTCTTTAAGAGATGATTGAAGTTGAGAAAGAATTTATCGTTGAGCGTCAGCTTTGAGAAGTAAACCCGTCTCAATCTAATTTGCAAATCTATGGAAAAACTCGGATCACATGTAGGCCTATCTATTATTTTGTCTATCTGCCCATATCCGTCTTCCAACCTTTATTCGCATACATACCTTGCTGCCTACTTAGCTGCCTCTGTAATAGTAAAAGTAAATTTATATAGGTTTAGTAAGAACGATCGCATATCTCAATATATGCGTGATGTATTGCACTGGCTTCCTTTCCCTCAGCGCATCTCATACAGGGTCGCGTCCTTGGTGTGGCGGTGCTTATCAGGCTGGGCACCCTCTTACCTGCGTGAGCTATGCCGCCCTCTTTCTACTTGCACGGGCCGCCGAGCACTGCGCTCCTCTGTCCACGGTGACCTGGCGGTCCCATTCGCCCGCTCTGCAACAATGCAGAGCCGTTCCTTCTCTGTGGTTGGTCCAACAACCTCGAACGGGCTAACATTAGATTTACGACACCTTTCAAACTGTTCTCAGTTTCACCAACTAATGAAGACTGCATTCTTCCGTATGGCCTGGGTCGGGAGCGCCTCTGAGTAGGGATCTTGAAGGGGCGCTATATCAATTTTGATTGATTGATTGATTGATTGATAGCGCCACTTCAAAAGTACTCCTCAGAGGCTCTGTAGGTACTTGTCTACTTAAGTATCTGCCTACCCATCCCACCAAGAGCTGTACCCCTTCTTACTTGCTTTTTTATTTACTTATCCATCATCAATCTCTTTCTCTTCTCTCTCTGTCCCTAGGTTTTTCGTTCCCTTTCTGGCTCTTACTTTCTCTCTTCCTCCTCCGACTTCAGATCCATTCGCCTTCCTCTTCTCTTCTCTTCCTCTTATTTGTATTCATCATCCTCAATCTCCTCTTCCACTTCCTCGTCACCATCTTCCTCTTCTTAACTATTTTCTTCTTTCTCGTCTTTGGCCTCCTCATCACCCCCAATCCGCATCTTCCTGCTCGTCCAAATTCTGTTGATTTTACTTCTTCCTCTCTGTCATCTCCTCCCCTCTTCCTCTGCCTCCTCCTCTTCCTCTTCCTCTTCCTCTTCCTCTTCCTCTTCCTCTTTACTCTTCCTCTTCCTCTTCCTCTTCCTCTCTCCCCTCTTCCTCTTCCTCTTTCCTCTTCCTTTCTCTCTTCCTCTTCCTCTTCCTCTTCCTCTTCCTCTTCCTCTTCCTCTTCCTCTCTCCTCTTCCTCTTCCTCTTCCTCTTCCTCTTCCTTTTCCTCTTCCTCCTCTTCCTCTTCACTCTTCCTCTTCTTCTTCCTCTTCAAATTCTTCCTCTTCCTCTTCCTCTTCCTCTCCTCCTCCTCCTTCCTCCTCCTCCTCTTCCTTTTCCCCTCCTTCCTCCTCAATCTCCCTCCTTCGGTGGTGGATATCTTCCATCTTTAGCTTCTTTTTACGTCATCGCTTATTCGGATCGCTTTGCGGCGCTTCACGTTTATACTGCCAGAGGAAAGGGCAAGTCGCATCAGGAGCAGTAACAAAGCAAATTGGCAGAAAAGACAACGAGACGAAATATTATTCATCAAATTCAGTAACAGCAATAATAATTACCCGAGCCAGAGGCACAAACCTGAAATTGGCATTTACTATGATTCTTGTTAAGAATCTTAGCCCCTCAGAAACTCGACCTTTCGAACCCCATTCGTGAGCCCTGTTTCTACCATTTTCCTCAGACATAGCCTTCACTTAACATTTCTCCAATCCCTACCCCTTCCTGCCTGCACAAACCCTTCTAACCTGTCCAACCACACATAATACAACCATCTGACTACCACCATGAAAGTATAAAAGCCCTACTACGGTTAGTCATGAGCTCGATGCAGGCTGAATCTACCGAGTGAACCGCTCCATAACCGAAGCCTTTATCTCACCCTGTACGGCTTCCCATTCCCCGTCTATAGTTGCTCTGCCTTTCGCGTCATTTCGTCGGCCATAACTGCGCGCCGCTTCGTTTATTTCGCGGCCGTTGCCATGCCAACCGTTTGCCTAGCAACACCCGAAACAACGGGAGTCGAAATCGATCATTAGAGCGACGAAGGAGAATTCCATCGGCCTTTCTTACACAATATTATGTGCCACATATATATACATAAATGTATATATATGTATATAATATATGCATATATGTATATATATATATGGATTTATGTGGATACATGAGGATATATATATAAATTATATATACATATATATAATGTGTGTACTGTATATATATATATTATATATATGTCTCCTTATATATAATAATATATGTAGGGTGTAGGGTGAGCGATAGAGGTTAATCTGTTGGACTGTTGACCGAGGGGTCCTTGGTTCAAAGCTCCCCGAAGGCAGAAATGAGTTTCAAGATTTCTGCTACGCCTTCATTTCCTAGCAAACTCAAACGAGTAGGCCTACACTGACCGAGCACTGTCGGTGGTAAGATCAGACGGAGAGGGAGAGGACTTGTCGTCCGCCCTCATACGCCGAAGCTGTGAAAATGAAGTCGCTAACGCTTGATACTCACGGCCGCCTATCGAGGCTGACTTACTGTAGGCCTGCTATTCTTCGTCACATATATATACCATTATATATTACACTCATACATACATATCGGCCTATATATATAATTATTAAATATTAGGACTGGTACTTATAAAAAAATTAATCGATTAATCTCCAAAAATTAACTTCGATTAATCGATTAAATTCGATTAATTTGGTATCTGTTGTGTAAAGCGTGAAACCTGTTAGAAACGTAGTCACTGAGTCAGTTAGGCTACTACTTTCTCTTTACAAAAAAGCTTTTATCATTCCACATACTGAAGGTGATACGTCAGCGATTTTTCTGAACCACAGTAAGCTAACTGTTTATTATCTAGTTTATTGCTTGAATGTTTGCTTGATTGATGAAGACAGTTAATTTTGTCGCTATCTTCGACTTTTCCATCAGCTTAATTTACCACTCAAAAGTGTCACATTATCTGTTCGCCATATTGTTTACTCCGGAAATGGGTCGCTCGACATCATGAAATAAGTAAAAAATAATAATAGAACAAGCATATTAGAGATTTTAACGATTAATTAACTGATTAATCGTTGAAATCCGCAGCCCTATTATAAAATATATGACAGGGTTGTAAAAAGTAAATATATATATATTGTAAATAAATAAATAAATAAATAAATATATATATATTGCCTATTATATTGGGAGACATGAAGTACACTGTAGGCCTTTGCATAATTGCCTCTGATTCAAGCAATTAGGTCTGACATGCAAATGTCATATATATCTCTCCTGTTAAGAAGTTTAGCACGAAGATTAGCAGAGCAACAAACATTCATGAATCAATAAACTCAGTAATTAATTAGCCTAATTATAGAGCATAAATTACATAGATTTGGTAATACGAGCGTGGAACTAATTCATCCTTGCATTAATGAACGAATGGATGAACAGACTAACAAACTAACGGACTAATGGACTAAAGGACGAATGACAGACGAACGGACGGACGAACGTACTATAGGACGAACTGACGGACGGACGAACAGACTAACGGACGAATGACAGGCGAACGGACGATCGGACGAACAGACTAACGGACTAAAGGACGGACGGACGAACTGACATGCATATATCAAGATAAAACCTTGAATTGGAATAGAGTGAATGCCAACAGAGTGAACTTGTAAACATTGATTGATCTAAATGTCCCATTTTTCAAAAACTGTAAACCTTAATCGATCTAAATATCCCATTTTCGTCAGATACTATCAATCACCCGATTCTGGGCATTCTCTAACAACCCCAAACCTCCGCTCTTGGGCATGAAATATAGATGTTGGAACTCGCGCCCAAACTGCATTGAACCTCTTGCGTGCACCGAGCTCCCTCGATTGTCTGCTGCAAATTTTAATGCTGGGCGTAAATAACGAGTAGTGGCCACATAAAATTCATCAGCAGAGAACCAGAATACACATTCGTGAACGCGTGGGAGGGTTTGATGTTGCGACGCTATTGGTAACCTCTGGCATGCTGGAGAGCTAGATAAAAACAGACCAAAAGTAGGAAGCATAAAGCTGTGAAGAGCGGTTAACTGGTATATGGTCAGGATAAGGCTAATGATCAGAACGAGCACGCTAAGTCCAGTACCAGAGACTGTTTAGGGCTTAAATCAGGCACAGCAAATGAGAAGGTATTGTATGACAACGTATGACTCTATGACACTAACTCTTTACAACAATCCTAAGCCGCTAATCGCAATACTTCACATTTTACACTTGGGTTTCATTATATTGCGCATCTGGGATGAGCTGGTTCTCGCGATTTCGCTTTTTGTAACATAGAATTCGTTGCAAAATAGAATTCGTTTAACATACATGTAGAATTTGTTGTAACACAGAATTCCTTTAACATAGAATTTCTTTAACATAGAATTCGTTTAACATAGAATTCGTTGTAACATGGAATTCAGTTCCATGGAGCGTATTCAACAAGTCTTGATGTTGATCCTTTATGGTTGCTCTGACAAACGGGTGCAACTCATCGGCGTTTATTGAGATTAGGGTGCAGCGCGTCAGAGGAATAACTCGCCGCCATTTCGACATTAAGCTTCTGACTGGCAGCGTTAAGGCGTGTCAGACTATAAAAGCCTCACTAGGCCCAGACTGTCAGGATCAGCAAGTGCATGCTTCTATGGCTCATAGATTAACTCCCTTTAATTGATTAGCTTATTAGTTTATCGATATATCAATAGACCAGGAAGTTATCCTACAATGTCGTGGTTCGTGTTAAGAACAGCAGCATCCTTGCACGTTTGAAGTTAATATATATAGGGGCTCAACTGTTTAGGTGCGTCTGCACCTGAAATGGGTCTGGCGAAAACTTTCCTCTGGTTCGACGGCTAGAGTGCAGACGTAATCGCAGCAACTTAGTAGCACCTGAGGAACCCGTCTCCTATAGCCTACTATTATATCGCCACGTTTCTGTTTCGCGTATTAATCAGTTGCCACACACAGTGCATGCTATAATGAAATGTTGCATATAAGAAATAAATTTGGTGCCTCATTAGAAGGCCTATAATTTATATCGTAATCGTAATCTCGAGATTTCTACATCGCCCCAAACAGCGAAAAACCATCTTATTCAGAGGCGCTTAGTCAAAACAAAATCGATAGACAGGTAGGGTAGATAATAAATACATATATTCTCCAGTATATACCCTATTGGTTACCTCGTTCGTTGCCCTAACTAACATTAGCCTAATTCTTTCCACTAGCCTAATTCTTCTTTAGTAACCAACTGTTAGAGCACCGATAATATTTGCTATCTTAACCCATTTAATAACTAACTGTCAGAGCTGAGACAAGTTTTCCTAGATGTTACCTGTTACAAGTTGCGGTCAGCTTGATGTTGAGAATAAACGAAATTGATTGATTGATTGATTGATTGATTGATTGAATGGATTGATTGATTGATTGATTGATTGATTGATTGAAACGTACATGATGATTGAACGATTGATGGATTGATTGTTGATTGATTGATTGATTGATTGATTGATTGATTGATTGATTGACGATTGATTGATTGATTGACGTTGATTGATTGATTGATTGATTGATTGATTGATTGATTGATTGATTGATTGATTGATTGATTGATTTAGAAATCCTTATTAACTATTAAATGAACTCTGGATCGCAGCGAAATTGTATGTCGCATGAATAAATATATCACAAAGAATTTTTTTGGATGGCATACACACGGAAAACGTATAATATTATTGCAACGAATTCTTCAGATAGGGATGTTTCTTTTAGATTTCAGTTCCCCTCTAGCGAACTAAGCTACACTGACCATACACGGAGCATGACACACGGCCTACGCTTTTACCTGTGTAGCTAACTGCGTCAGTTAATGCATTATTTATATCGAGTCCTTGGTTTCAAGCATCAAAGTTTCGAATCGAAGGACTTTACACGTAGATAAAAATGAGAAGCGCCACTAAGTACTGGCTGCGGCACTTTATGCAACGTATGGATTACACCTTATTGTAGAAAATTCGATGGGAATCCATAGATAGCAGAAACGAGTAGTGGTATCGACTATCACTGATTTAAGTGCTATACACAAGCGATACCGCAAACCTGAAACTATAGCAATATACGCTGCGATACCATGCGAAGCGATACTGTACCGCATTAATCATGATCGTCAGTTCCTAACGCCAGCCATTTGGTGGCTATGGGTACGAATAAATGATCTCTATTGTAAGTAAGTAATTGATTGAGTATAGCCTTTATTACTCCATTAGCAAACGCACAATGGGAAATCGAAATGTAATGTAAAATAACACATAAAAGTAATAATAATAATGTGTGATGATAATAACGAATAGCGCAGGGATGGGCAAATTACACAGTAAAATGTAATTGAATTACAAATTACTTTTGAAATTTTCTGGAAATTACAAATTACGTAATTTCAATTACATCAAATTACAAATTACATACATAATTTGGATCAAGAAATAAATTCAGGCAGGAAGCACATGCTTTATTTCCATTGTTAATTTAATTTCCTCTCTCTGACCGTATTCAGTTTAAAGTCCGTGCTTTGATCCTCAAATCCAAACTGAGACTTGCTCCAAAATACCTCAGGGACGTCATTCGTCCTCCTCTTTCTGCATCTTCTCATCGGTCTCTCCGATCTCTGGACCGGTCTGACTTGTTTGTTCCACGAGCTAGGACCACGATTGCTCAAACTCGATCCTTTGCGTCATTTGGTCTGCCTTTGTATATTTTTCACTTCGATTACTAGCGGCCCTAAATAGTGAGAATTGTGTACCTATTTATGATTTCCTTTCCCTAAGTAATGAGCATTGTATTTTATAATTCTCCTTCTTTCACTCTCTCTCTCTCTCTCTCTCTCTCTCTCTCTCTCTCTCTCTCTCTCTCTCTCTCTCTCTCTCTCTCTCTCTCTCTCCTTAAAACCTATTTCTTCTCTCGGGGTTCTCGCACTGGGAGCGCTAGTTAAATTACTGCTTTATTTACACTGTTAATTTATATTGCACTGTTTGAAATTGTTTATTTAATTTTCTTAAAGAAGTGGCAACTGTTCGAGCAAGGTACCCTATAACCGGCGTCTGTTCGACCTTACAATCATGCTTGCAAAGCTATAATGAGCCTGTCTACCAGCGCAGATGAAGAAAATTAAAACATTAAAAAATATAAATTATATCTACAGTTGGGCTGCTATGACGCCTAATTAGTTAATTCCTTCAGGTTTGAAAGCATCTTTTTCCTTATCAACCAAAACAGTGTCAACAGAACTTCTTCAAATGAGACAAACAATATCACAGAGCAAGACTGACACACTGATTACAAACTTTGTGATAAAGGAAATGCATTCTTTGTCAATCGCTGAGCAACCGGAATTTAAAAACTTGTAGGCCTAACTGGTCTCAACTCAGATGCCACAGTCATGGCCCAAGGTACGCTAGGACAACGATTTGTCTGCACGACTGCAGCAGATGTTTGGTCTACAAAGCATAGAAGTTACATGGGAGTATATAACTTGTCACTGGATCGATGCATCTACATTTGAGCGACGCTCAGTGCCTTAGCAAGTAGACGTTTTGTTGGATCACACAGGCAAGATGGAGTAGCGCAACTGATCTATGTAATACATAATGAATTATGTCTGAGACATGACAAAATTGTTGCTACCATTTCTGACAATGGCTCCAATATTGTGAAAGCATTCAAACTTCAAAGAGATCTATGTTGCTATCATTCATTCCATAGATAGGCCTACTGTAGTGATGATGATGAAGATGAGGATAAAAAAGATGCTTTCAAAACTGCTTTGGTTGTGCAGTCTAGAGATCTGGCTCTAGTTTTATTTTCAAAGTAATTTGATTTTCAGGATGTAATTTGAAATTACAAATTACATGAAAAAATCTAATTCAATTACAAATTACAAATTACATTGATGCAGAGCAACAAATTACAAATTACCAATTACAATTGTAATTCGAATTACGTAATTTCAATTACATCAATTAAATTACTGCCCATTCTTGGAATAGCGAAGTTATGACACAAGTTAATAAGTGTAAAGCATCCTGGTAAGTGGTTATTAATCCCTTTCAAGTGACGAGGTCCGAACGTGGAATTTCACGGTTGTGAGGACGTGGCCGTAAAGAGTATTGCACCCGGTCATTCGTCAAGTCCATTGCTCCCCTTAATGTTAGTCCAAGTGATGTCAAGTTTTCATTTATATCATCTGTCCAGCGTTATATTGGTCTGACTTTGTTTCTTTTTCTTTCGATTATTAACGGCCCTAAATAGTGAGAATTGTGTACCTATTTATGATTTCCTTTTCCTAAGTAATGAGCATTGTATTTTATAATTCTCCTTCTTTCACTTCCTCTATTCTATCTGTCTGAATTATGATTTGTTCTACGCGTCCGATGCCAACTGTCCACGAGGACTTTGAGTGTGGATCAAACCCGAGCGACTATGGCACTAAAGTGTTGTCTTGTCAGCGACATGTATACGATTAGTGCGGCTAGTTGTCTTGCCTACAGAAATAGTTCCATGGTGATGGGATTGATTTGAGTGCTTGAGGCGCGATGACGCAACCATCGACGTCGTCTCATAAATCTAGGTTAACCTGTCAAAATGGCCGAGTTTTACTGCGCAACAAACAAATTAAGATACGTTGACGGAGGATTCAAAGGAAAACCACACCGACACAGATAAGGCGTCCTCATAAACAGAATAGGCGTGAGAGAACATCGCGAAACTCGTCAAAACTCAGAGTTTTGGCTGACAAAGAAAGCTACGTGACTCCTGAAACAAAGACTTAAATTGTCGAACAATGCCTATTATAAATTCCACATAAAACGGCGTCGTGATCATTTTATCCAGTTGCGTTATGTCAACTGGATTTATGGAATTAGACGAATATTGATTTATTGATAATTATTAATATTAATCTGTAACTTCTATTGAGCCGATGCCCAATGCACAATGCATCCACCGATGCCGTACCAAACAAAACCGTAATTAGGTCAATCTTCAGGTCAGTTCACTGGATATTGTGAGTGAAATGTTCAACGCAGCAACATGAAGAAAAATAGAACATTCCTCTGAAAGTCATCCATGGAAATATATGTATGAACTATATCTGTAAGTATGTATGTATGTATGTGTGTATGCTTAGTTTGTATGTATGTATGTATGTATGTATGTATGTATGTATGTATGTATGTATGTATGTATGTATGTATGTATGTATGTATGTATGTATGTATGTATGTATGTATGTATGTATGTATGTATGTATGTATGTATGTATGTATGTATGTATGTATGTATGTATGTAATGTATGTATGTATGTATGTATGTATGTATGTATGTATGTATGTATGTATGTATGTATGTATGTATGTATGTATGTATGTATGTATGTATGTATGTATGTATGTATGTATGTATGTATGTATGTATGTATGTATGTATGTAATGTATGTATGTATGTATGTATGTATGTATGTGTATGTATGTATGTATGTATGTATGTATGTATGTATGTATGTATGTATGTATGTATGTATGTATGTATGTATGTATGTATGTATGTATGTATGTATGTATGTATGTATGTATGTATGTATGTATGTATATGTATGTATGTATGTATGTATGTATGTAACTATGTATGTATGTATGTAGTGTATGTATGTATGTATGTATGTATGTATGTAATATGTATGTATGTATGTATGTATGTATGTATGTATGTATGTATGTATGTATGTATGTATGTATGTATGTATGTATGTATGTATGTAATCTATGTATGTATGTATGTATGTATGTATGTATGTATGTATGTATGTATGTATGTATGTATGTATGTATGTATGTATGTATGTATGTATGTATGTATGTATGTATGTATGTATGTATGTATACATGCATGCATGCATTGAGACACTCAATAAGCGCACAAGAATAGACTGTTTAAGAAGCCCGAAATGGTCACCGCATCTAAAAGCTGTAGAATAAGCGTCGGCTAAGCCTCGCCAACACAGTTAGATTACTCTCTGAGAATTGACCTGGGCGCTCAACGAAGGAAACCGAAAGAACGATATTCCTTTGATAAGCCTCGAAGGTCAAGAGAACAATTTGCAGGCAGCATATAATATGCCTTTGAAAATAAAGCATAAAAGAACAGCCGTAAAATATGAGCCGTCAAGAAACAAAGAGCAAAAACCAGACGTATGAAGCATGGCCACGTCGTCCCCGTTGGAGAATTATCGCGTCTCCCATGGGAGAGTCGCCGAAAAAGGAACGTCCCATTTCGTCGTCGCGAATATCAGCCGAGGAAGCGACGTTTTCCGGCCTTTGTGGTTTAGTCCAGAATGCTTCTATTCCCAAAACAGATATTATCAACTAAGCAACGATTTCTGCCGACATATTTGCTGCATCGTTTATGTCCCAGATGCACATGAATATGTATGTCTAATGTTCTTAAGCTAAAAACATACATATACCGTGCTTATACTTGCACATAGATATATGTATGTGTGTATAAGCTCAAACGAATTTATATGCATATGAATATGAATGTCTCATACACATAGATAGATATTCATTTGAGTGTGCATTATTTGCAACAATATGGGAGAGATCTACGACATTATATGCCTTATTGTTCTACTATAATATGCGCTGTGCGCGAATTATGTCTTTACATGCATGCTTGTCTACGTACACAGTACTGTTGAGTACCACTGTATCTGATATCATCCTCTTCATTAGATCAGCAGTGCACCAAAGACCATAAAGTCTGCATCATATCAAAATCAAGAACTTTACTTGGTGATCAAGCTTTTCGTTTGCTGTATCTACTTTTGGAAATCTCTCTATGCGATCTGCTCAGTCGCTTGTGTCGTTTCATTCTCAACTTAAAATTTGCTTATCCACCATAGGCTGCCTCTCTGTCCTACGGACGGATCTTCGGCATATTGGCCTGATTACGGCTTGGTTTTGCTGCACCAGTGCCTCATGAATTCAATCTGCCAGCTAAGGACGACCGTAATTTTATCCCAAGAATCCTATATCGACAATCAGTAAAATCTGGCCTACAATCTTTAAGCCAAAAATGACGCTCTAAAGACATTTTCATTTCAATTGTAGTCCCTTTTCCGTTCCCTGTTGTGGTGTGTCAACTGGTTTTCATATTAAACGAATATATAATAACCATTGGTAGAAGCCTTGTGCATTAGACACCGGCGCAATAGAAGTTATTAATTAAGCTTATTACAAGTACAATTACATACGACAGAACATCGATGGCGCTGAGCACATGTGAGTGAAGGACTCACTCAAGGTCCCTACACAGCTGTCGTGCCACACATATATATTTTGAGTGTTTGAGTATTTGTATACTTGATACTATTCAGCTATAGAAAATGAACCATGCAAATGAACCAAACAATTTTTATTTATACAACAGGAAATCGTTCAAGATGGATTTAATTGATCATATCCGTATTACAGTTACTTTACAGTTCGTCAGTCAACGTCAGTCATTTATTCAGTAATTTAATCTGTAATTTAGGCAGTCATTCAGGCAGTCCATTTATCTAGTCATTTATGTATTCATTTATTCAGAAATTTATTTAACCATTTTCTAAGACGTTTATTTCGTCACTTATTCGGTCACTTATTCGGTCATTTACCAAGTCATTTATTCTGTTATTTATTCGGCGATTTATTCAGTCTGCAGTCAGTCAGACGTCCACCACTTAACCAGTTTAGCAGTTTAGTCGTTCAGCCCTTAGTTATTCATACTAAGCTCTTGATAGAACAACTCTCTTCATTAGATAGTCTAGGCAAGAAACCATTCTATTGTTGCTCTTCTTCTGTCTCTGTATCTTCCTTTTTGTCTGCCTGAATGTCAGTCTGTCTTTTCCCTTTTCCCTCTCTCTGCCTCTGGCTATGCCTCCGCATAGCTGGTCTTTATTCGTCTTATCCTGTTGTAGCCGCCCTTCTCTGCAGCCGTCATGCATGGATCGGTCAACCACTCATCCATCCATGTATCACGCCTGCCATTCTGACCAAGTGCTAACGTAAGATAAGCCAAATGAAATTAGTTACTCATTTGTTTTTAAAACAACCGAAGTCCGAGGCGCACTTCTCCGAAACGAAAGCGCGAAAGCAGTAATATTAAAGAACCGGCAACCTCCTCTTGTCGGCTATTGGCCCATTGATTTATGGCGAAAATTCACCCAGACTAGGCATTTCAAATGATATTGAAATCTATAATTATTATTCTCATCAATTTATGCGTATATTTCTGTCATTTCGGTCTCAACTTAAGACTTCCTTTTTCCTGGCGACTAATCCGAAAACGACAGCCTTACTATTACTTTTTTCGATCTTTGTGAACATGGCATGAGACACCGTAAGAGTAAGAAGTTATTGATTAATAATTATGACGATCCACTGTCATAGCACTAAAAATCTATCACATTGTAGTGCATGCAGCCCAAATCAGGGTTTTCAGTCTTGGCTGTATTGCAATATTTGATTATCTTCTGCGTTTTCACGTTCATGTTTGTTGCGCATCGGTCATAAAGATTGTTAATTTCGAACTTTCAGATTTACTCCTAAAAATAATGGAAATCAGTGGCCTCTGATTGCTCAGAATATCACCTAAGCCAAACGAAATTCCATTTATATACTTTGCATTGCTCTAGTTTGGCTCCGAAAACAAACCATACATCCCTCTTTCTTGAACGCTTCAGATTTGCTGCTGAACTGTATTCATTGATGTGGTCTCAAGACCATGGTCTTGGTCTCGAGACCGTCTGGAGACCGAATAAATGCGGTCTTGGTCTTGGTCTCGAATGTGCCGGTCTTGGTCTTCAAAGGTGCGGTCTTGGTCTTGGTCTTGGTCTTAAAGGTGGGGTCTTGGTCTCAGGCGTCTGGTCTCGGTGGAGTATTTATTAAATGTTGCGGTCTGTATTAAAATGCTAAAGCGTCCAGAATTGCCACAAAATCGCATCCAAATCTCTGACATCACAGTGGGCGTTAACAGAACTGTATTGACTGTGTCTGAGACTTGAAGTATTTGCCATTAAAGCTCCATGATAAATATCGTTTAATTAAATTAATTAACCGTCATCGTAGTCAAAAGTCAATAGTCATCGCGTCCTGCAGCCACAATTCTCATCCTGTCGTTTGCGTGTCTTTACTTGGTCCGGATAATTAGGGCGTGTTCGACGTCGGACGGTTCTCGGCTAATCTCCTTCAGATGACCTTTCAAATCCAATCCAATCATCTGGGATTTCATATCAGAGGTAATTTCAATGGAAAATCTTACATGACCACCTGCCAGGTGTTCTATTGATAGAGCCACCTGTAAACCAATATGGAATTAAAGTACAGAAATCAATAACGGTATCATCAATAGTAGTAGCAATACTACTAGTGGTAATCATAATAATAATAATAATAATAATAATAATAATAATAATAATAATAATAATAATAATAATAATAATAATAATAATAATAATAATAATAATAATAATAATAATAATAACAATAATTATTTTAATTAATGTTTAAGTCCCTGAGGGATCATGTATACCTCGGGGAAATTTAAAAAAAATAACAATAATAATAATAATAATAATAATAATAATAGTAAAAATAATAGAATAGTAGCAGCAGCAGCGCAGCAGCAACAGTAGCAGTAGCAGTAGCAGTAGCAGCGTAGCAAGCAGTAGCAGTAGCAGTAGCAGTAGCAGCGTAGCAAGCAGTAGCAGTAGCAGTAGTAGTAGCAGTAGCAGTAGCAGTAGCAGTAGCAGCGTAGCAAGCAGTAGCAGTAGCAGTAGTAGTAGTAGCAGTAGCAGCAGTAGCAGTAGCAGTAGCAGTAGCAGTAGCAGTAGCAGTAGCAGTAGCAGTAGTAGTAGTAGCAGCAGTAGTAGTAGTAACAATGATGGTAATTAACAGCTGCTAGTGTAATTTTTTGACTCCTGAGGAATTGCGCTTGCCCCTTTTAAAATGTTGTTATTAATTATTATGATAATTTTAATAATGACAGCTATGTCAAAGACAGTTACAACAATGATAATATAACAATAGCAAATATAATGATGACAATTATGAATGATGATAATAATAACAGTAATCATCATAATACTGGTAATGATAACAATGCCAATGAAACAAAACAGCTACAAGGCTTGATCTTCTGTAGTCCTGCGATGAGTTTGCTTATGATATCGTTACGGACTTACGGTCGTTTCATATAATGGACCAATAGCGATTATATACAGTTGGTATTTTCACAACCTTTCGTTGACCTACGATATCAGCACCATCTACTCCAGTCATCAGCTCTACGTCATCAGGAGTCCGCCAAGAATCAACAATGGTCGTCATATCCCAGGCCAGATATCTATCTCCGAGGGATTTATATGGCGCCACAAATCGTTGACTATCTAACTTGTCCAGTAAGGATGCTTCGGCGAACGAGCAGCAGGCAAATCAGGAGCGACGCAGAGGTTTAATGAAAGAACAACATAATATTTGGGCCCGATAGCGCATTAGATAACATCTGGCGTAGAGAGCGAGAGGTACCGAGTTCGAGTCCCGTAGGGCGGATATGCTTTGTAGGCTGCTATTAGCGCCGTGTATTGCAGGCTGTCTGTTCTGTTAGTAGTTAAGATTGTTTCAATTGCATAACATGTAAACGTACAGCGCAGTGCGTTTGTCAGGCGCTAAATTAAAGAAAAGATATTATTATTATTATTAATATTATTATTATTTTTTATTTTTATTTTTTTTTACCCGAGGTACATGTACCTCAGATCCCTCAGGAATTATAAAAATTATCCGGAATTATAATAATAATTATTATTATTATTATTATTATTATTATTATTATTATTATTATTATTATTATTATTATACCAAACCAACAGCTTCTATGGTGCCGTAACACAGCAATGCGGCTACAAGGGCGTTTACACAAAATTATAACAGCAAGCGGAGTAAGCCTATAATGGGTGAACAGAAGCGCCTACAGAAAACGAACTGAAACATCAAACGGAGTAAGCCATGGGTGTGTTTGTTTGTCTGTTTGCGCCTACGCCTCTCTATATGTGTGCCTGTGCTTGTGTGTTGGTGGTTTCATCCTTGATCCAAGGATGCATATACCCAAATCCCAACCGGTATGGCAGGTCATAAATATAATGTAATTGTAAAACTAGAAGTTGGATGAGCGATGAAAACATGGTATTAATGCTACATTATTGCAGTAACATTAGAAGTTGGATGAGCATATTTATAGCAGAAATAGAAGCTGGATCAGCGATGAAAAAAAGATTTTAATGCTAAATTATTTCGGTAAAACTAGAAGTTGGATGAGCGATAAAAATATTTTTAGTCGATCCAGAAGTTGGATGAGGGATGGAAATATGCCTAAAATATGTTTTAAAATTTTAAGAACTGCTATAGGCCTACCGGTTGGGATTTGGGTAAATGCATCCACGATGCACTGTTCTTAGCGCACCTCTACACACGTTTGCCCTGTACGTGAGACTACTGGTGGCAACTTGCCTCTCTCTTTTTTCAGTCTTAATCTTCGAGGTGATCACTGTATTGTTTATATTGTGTATTGTTTAGCGCCCATTACATTACAGTTTAAGACCTACATAACTTCTACAACGCATCTATGCACTCTGTCACAGTTTTTTGGATGCGATGAGCCAGCTTAGACAAGGGCTCATCCTAATTATGGTGTCGCTGATGGAAGCGCGTCACGAAGGGCTTAAGAGACATGCTAATCCATGTTCCGTGTATTGGTGCTCGGTAATGACATTCGTGTTGATGATGAACCTATAATTCCTTGCTTTGTGGGTGATTGGGAGGTCAGAGCAGAAGCACAAGGCAGAGCGCAGTTAAAGGGTGCGCCTGAGTCGATCAAAGTACAGTATAGGCCAACTGAGACAAATTAACGCTAACCTTTAACTTTACACTGACATTAGGTTTTCTGCCAACACAGAGAAAGGCGCAAGGAGCTGCATCGTTAACACGGCTACTCACACGATACTATACTGGTAATAAGCTTAAACGTGGCTCGTTATAACGCAGGTGTAGGGCCTACACTCTATTGAAGTAAAGTGCAGTGATGTTAGAAAGCACGGAATCATTTCCATCCTGTCGAACCTCAGCATTTTGAGAATAGGTCCACGCCGATAGAGTCCTCTGTTCCATTGGACCAGCAATTTATTTAATAAGTCTTCCTTCGCTGCCAACGTTCGAAAAGACAATGCAAGATAGTCCCATATATTCTAATTACAATTCCAGATAATCTAGTATATTCTAATTACTGCTATAGCGGCGTTAAACAATGCACTTAGACAGGAGTCAATGGTGTACGGTGAACAAACGGAGCCTGTCAGATGTTGGCCAAAGAGAAATCCAAAGTTTCATTTAGCATGACATTTTACTTAGCATTGATTAGGTAGGCAGAGGCAAAATAGGCGCTACATCAGCTGTGGGTGTCCTCTGAAACTACGTCGGAAGTTGTTACCGAACGTATTGCTGTAATTTTATAGCTGCCCGAATGACCGAACGGGAAGATATTTTAAGTGCGGCTGGTGTGTTTTCTAGACGACGTATACTGTAGACTGCAACTGCGGAAATTGCATTCTATAGTTAAAAGGTCAGGCGCTGAATCATGGTAGTGAGGTCTATTACCAGAATGGAAGGCAGAGTATGCTCGTAAAGGAACAAATACATGTACCTGAACATTATTTATACTATAAGAGAATGACGACATATAGGATTATAGGTCTATGCTTAAATAACTATGTATCACATAAAATGCATATGTATGCATCACCGTGAAGAAGAGAGGCAGTGGTGGAGATGAGCGACCTCAGATGAAATACTTGTTTTGAGACCGTTATAGCAACGGTTTTCAAACGGTGTCGCTAAGTAGTACGCAAACAAATTCAACCAAATTTAAATTTTCTATGACTTTAGCCGATCTTTCTTTGATTAGCTATTTCGTTCCATTAAGCTACTCTTTTTCTTTAAATCTTCTATGAATGTATGCCCATCTTTCAGTCATTTTTTAAATCTGACCTTTGATGGTAGTACGCCAACATTCGATTTTCTACGTGGTGGTACAATAAAAATAAAGCTTGAAAACTGCGTTATAGGATTTACTCAGTGGCTTTTGTTTCGGGGCTTGAAGAAAACTCTGCAGATTCTTTTCAAACCCTAGCATCGTGCGTTGATACTCGTGTACAGACCCTGATGTAGGACTCAGTTGGCAGATTCTGCTTGGTAGTCCTTGGAAAAGCACTTGTCCAAATACTAGTCAGGTTTTATGTTGCTTCACTTAGTCTGTGGTGTCTGCCATACTATATAGGCAGAGAAGAGCGCGTTCGATAGAAAGAGAGCAAGGAATGGCATGACTCATGGACGTTGAAAGCGACGCACAGAAATGGAGAGAAAAATAGGAGAAGCAGCGATGGTGGGAATAAGACAATCAGTGCAAACATAATTAACATCTATTGTACTGGTAATCGAACATTTATATAGCGCTGCTCAAAATCAGCAACGCTCTCGACCCGCGTCAGTGTCTGCATTAGCGAACAAGAAAGTCTTAAGGTGTCTCCGGAACTGAGAAGGCGAAAGGGCGAGTTACTCAAAGCACTCAAGTATCAGGCTCGTCGTTTCTTACATGTATCTGCATCCAACAACCGTTTAATGCACTCTAAATTAGCCCGATCTGAATTAGTCATTAATTTTAACAGATTCCGATTCGTTGTGCTATTTCGAAAGCCTTAGATAAAGGCTTTCGTATACTTTACCAATAAAATGCAAAATGCACCCTTTGTAGGTTTCGAAAGTGCGAGGTAAGGATCTACCACATGCTGAGCTTTGGTGAACTCTTTTTCACACGCCTAATTCCTTTGCATGTGTGAAAATGGCAACGCTTGGGAACTGAGTTGAAACTGAAGAAGTGTCGATGCACCATGGAAAAGACCTACACTGTGGGACGTGGAAAACAGATATTGTCTGGTATTATAGTCTGAGACGAATCACATTTTCCGGAATGAGTGCCTAACAGCATACGGCATGAGGAGTTGCGTGGGTTTTCTTTACCTCCAATCCGTAATCGTAATCGTAATCTCCAAACACTAAAGCGCCACTCGAAAGCCAAGCGCAGGGCATCAGCTTATTCACGAACGCTGCGTCTAGTCTCCAAAAGAGTAGTCCGAGGGAGGTCCGAGTCCGGTTTCCAGAGGGTCAGAGGGGGAGCTCCTGCAAATACCATCTCGTTCGATCGTGACCTTGTGTTGCCTGGCCTTTGATGACGAGTTCTCTACGTCTCTTTTGACGATGCGCAATAGTTATGGAAATCTATCATGTCAATTACAATTAATACGTTAACAAGTTTTTACAAAGGTTTTTTTGCCTCCAATAGTTAGATGCATAGACCCCTATACATTAATTTATATAGAACCTTTATTATATAGTACAACTAACACATTAATACTGCCTTTATACACCTTGTATTAATTGATGTGTGCGTTCATCATATACAGGTGCGAAATATACACAAAATCTTTCACACAGGTACAAATATAAACACAACTGAAGGACTGGAACGTGACTCAGCGTGTGGTAGACTGGTGTCTGATGAAACTGAATCCCAAACGATGTGGATGTGGGACTGACGTGATTCGCTGTCATTGCAGTCGATGAGTTTGAAAATCTATCACGTATGCATGTGTGTAGATTGGCACCTGAAAATTGCTTCTGCTGTGGCTAGACTCATCTCTGCACACAGACAGTCTGTCTGTCTGTCTGTCTCTTTCTTTCTCTCTCTACATATCTCTCCTTCTCTGTCTCTCTGTGTCTCTGTCTCTGTCTCTGTCTCTGTCTCTGTCTCTGTCTCTGTCTCTGTCTCTGTCTCTGTCTCTGTCTCTGTCTCTGTCTCTGTCTCTCTCTCTCTCTTTATCTTTCTCTCTCTCTACATCCCTTCCTTTCTCTTTCTTTCTCTCTCTTCCTGTCTCTGTCTCTTTCTGTCTCTGTATCTCTTTTTCTGTCTCTATTTCTATGTATCTCTGTATCTCTGTCTCTGTCTCTCTGTCTCTGTCTCTGTCTCTGTCTCTGTCTCTGTCTCTGTCTCTGTCTCTGTCTCTGTCTGCCTGTCTGTCTGTCTGTCTGTCTGTCCGTCTGTCTGTCTGTCTGTCTCTCTCTCTGAATATCTATATATCTATTGTTCTCGTTTTCATTATCTGTCTCTGAACTTCTGTCTTCATCTCTCTCTCTCTGTTTCTGTCTTTCTCTTCTCTATTCTGTCTCTGTCTCTCTGTCTCTCTCTCTTTCTATTTGTGATTTGTGTCGTGATGCCGTTTCATGTCATACTAAATTGTATTATGTTTATAAACACAAATTCCCGAACATCAATTATTTTTTATTTTAAGAGAAGTACTACATAATTATATGCTTAAATAACTAAGTATATGCAAACATGAATGCATAAATAATATATGCGCATCACTGTAATAATATCTTTGGAGGTCATCAATCATCACTGGAGCAAAACATCAATCATCACTTAAGTGAAATTGACAAATCAAAAACTAAGAACTAACAAAGAGCCACAAATCCCCGACTGAAGTATCAGGTTCATCTTTCGTGACCTTGTGAACTAATGGACGTTGATTTTGGACCAATCGATGGTTGAATACATCAATCCGCTTTGCAGAACCTGCGACTTATAAAGGCATACTGCGCAATCTTTCGTTCAATGCTGCCGTGACCTCACAGTAGTTTATCCATTTCAGCCAGGGATTGATATGTTGGGGAGGTTGGGGGGAGGGGGTTGGGAAGGTTCAACCCTCCCAATTCATTAAACAACCCAAGGTAAGTTTTAGGAATCAACTGAATATTATTACAGTGATGCGCATATATTATTTATGAATTCATGTGTGACAGTGCCTCTGATTGGGTTGTACTGTGAGAGGTGCTTTGTAAATCCGTAAATAGAATAGAATAGAATAGTGTGCATATGCGATACTTAGTTATTTATTATGACTCTTTCCTTTGTATCTACAGTTCAGTATAGCCCTTATATGAAATATAATGGATTGACCTTGTATATAATTATGAGACCCAGGATTGAGGATTGGCGAATCTGACACTCCAATCATTTTGCTGCGGTCCTTCTGCTTAGTTGACAGTTCATCCAAGGAAGGCCTTTTTTTATTTAAAGCGCAAAATTGCTTGGAATGGACCCTGTTCGTCTAGGTCTAAGTTGGTGAAAGTATGCCTAAAGGCCACCGCGTTGAAATGCTGGATCGTGAGAGGAAGACGTGGGAACAAAAACGTCGTTTCGCGAACGACCCCCGTAGCAGTGCTATCATCACTGTTACTATTACTGTTGTTATTATTATTAGTTTCTATTATTATCATTATTGTTATTAGTATTGTTATAGGTCGATTTATAAAGCGGAAAATAATGTGATTAAATGCACCGCAATTGTGCTTAAGCAGCTGCTAATAAGATGACATAAATGGGTGAGGCTGCAACGTCCTTCGAAAGTCCTAAGGAGATATCTTAGGATCCCGAAGCGCAACAGACAGAGCAGTCCATTCTGTTGGACCAGATACGGCGAATGTCATTGCTGTCTGTCCATATTAATATAATGTAATTGAACATTATATAGAGCCCCTTCAAGATATATCTCTTCAGAGGCGCTCGCTTATTAGGTCGTAATCCGTGACAGAAGGCAGCCGAGACTGTCCTGAGACCGATGATACCAGCATACAATCACCCGCCAGGTATGGTGAGGAAGATCCTCGCAGACTCTTGCAAACCAGAGTGGCCAACTTAGAGATTTGCGTCTAGAGTATCATCTTTAGATTCACAATGACAACCTGTTTGGTCCAGAGTATCATCTTCATAATAAGAAAGATGACCCATTGCGTCTTCATAATGAGAATGATAACCCATTGCGTCTATAGTACCACCTTCATAAAGAAACTGATAATAACCCATTGGGTCTAGAGTATTATTAGCATACTGACAATGATAACCCGTTTTGACTAAGGTATCATCTTCATACTGATAATGATGACCCAGTTGCGTCTAGGATTATTAGTATCATCCTTATTATGGCCAACCTTTCTAAGTCCTTGCCTTCTAAGAAATTCTATTGCGACTCTCTTTCACTGCTTAGGGCAGCAGTCGAAGATAGTTTCCACTTAAAATCAAGGTGCTTTGCCAAGTCCGCTGTTAATAGTCAGGTTAAGACTTCGAAGCCGCAATCGAAGGTCAGACGTAAAGATAGCGAAACAGCTTACAGGGAAATTCAAACGTTCAGGTATAGCGATGGGTTGTTATCGGGCGTGGCCTAAAAGCAACATAAACGCGGCAGCGTGACGCATCCTAGAATAAAGCCTCATTGTCTAAGTCTGAAAGGTGAGACAACCAGAAACTGGTCTGAGGCGATAAGTACTAAAATATAAATGCACGTTGCACACGTTTTTATTTACCGACAGTATGGCCTCGACCCTGATCATTTTTCAATGAATTGAATGAGTGAGTAGTAGTAGTTCCTGTTTAACGACACTATGTGATTACAAAGATCATTAGCGTCGCCCTCCTCCTTTATCCAGGCTTGGGACTGGCACTGTCAGAGAACGAACAGTGGCGGAGTTTGATCGAGTGAGGTTCTTCACCACCTGTTTGAATGGATGTCGCGCCATTGAAGTTCCCCGTGTACGGACCGTGCTAACCCGAGATTTAAATCTATGGAATAAGCCATTATCGGAAGCCGAACCGGGATCTACATGTATACACAATATTACACATAGAGGCGCAAAAGACGTATGCAATCCGCCCAAGACGCCACGACTTTGAACTGCCTGCTAAGGACGTGAAGAACTTTATCCCACGTGTACTTTACAAACGCTTGCCCTAGGTCTCACCTGACTGCACACCTGTCTGTTTTTGTTTGTTTTTGTCCTATAATGATGTCAATTATTTAACACATTTCTATTGTAACTGGTTGCGGTCTGTCAACCTGTCAGAAAATAAAACGAATATCTATATATAACCAATGTAGCTAACTAGTTGTTGTCCATGGTACTCTAAAAATAATTGGCTGCATATTTTTTTCCTTTCAAACGCATTCATTCAGGTCGACTCAGCCTTTCATTCGCCAGAAGGCGTTGGTAAAATGAGCAATAGGACGTGATGGGCGCCTTGCGTGGCTGCCAAACAGTTAAATTCGACTCCTGTAATAACTTGTGATCATCCTTTCATACTATGAATTGTAATCATACTGCGGTGTGTCAGTTTGAAATAATAAACGAAGAAAATTATTATTTCTTACCTCTTGCATTGGGAGTCAGCATAAAATGCAGACGAGAATAGCTCCCAGAAATAAAAACAAACTTTATAAACGATCAGACCAGTTTTGTAGCTGTGAAGCCACTGTAAAGGATTCAGAAATTTTTACATGTAACATATTCGTATACTTAGCCTACGCGTTTTTATAATAGCTCTTGTCAGAAGTTTCAATTATTTAAGTTATCGGTATTATAGGAGTAGCGGTGGTCAAGATAGCTGCTGTAGAATTATAGGCTATACTGTGTATTTTTGTGTCTGGTGATGTTATATAAATTCGTGATTAAAAGTGCAATTATTATATGATAGGTTCATATACATGTACATGCATAGCCTATATATACACAGATACCAGCATGTACGTATGTAACAGTAGATACAAACGTATTATAGTGCAGGAAGGCTGTTCATATTAATAGAACTCTGATGATGAATTGTTTGTCTGCAAATGGATGGATCCAGTCAGTCATGGCTTTGGCCCCCGCTAGATGTAATCGTCTAAATGAAACGAGAGCAGCAGCATCAAAGCGCACGTCGCCACCTGGCTGCGGCAGAGCGAGGATATGAACATCGATTAAGCTAAAAGCAAATGGCGCGCTTGTATATACACATACACCGGAATGCTTCTAGGCATTATGCATTTATATTCACACACATACATATATAAGTTAATATATAAAGGAGAATATATATACAAATATATATATGCATATGTGTGTATATTCTCGCTTATATATTAACTTAAAAAAATTATGTGTGTGAATATATATATATATATATATATATATATATAATATTATATATATATACATATATAGATAACGATAAAAACAGGTTAGAACTGAACTATATACGCCTATAATGTATAATATTATATGCGTCTGCAGTGGCAGAGGATAGAGATGACTGGAGTTAGAGACGTAATGAGAGAGTGTTGTGAAGTCGACCGCGTGGAAAGAGAGACCTTGATGATGAGGCGGAAAAGTGTGCTGTCGTTATGGCACCAATATCGACTGGAAAGAGCCAAGTGCTGTCGACAAGATGCATGACTGGCAAACAAGTGATTAATAGTCGCCCACTCTTCCCTTCTGCGTGTATTGCTTACTCTGTCATTTCCTACCTGTCTACCTGATTGTCCTTGTACTTGTCTGTCTACGTCGGTCTGTCTTTGATACTAGACAGTCATCATTCCCTGCTGCAGCAACCGCTAAAGGTAGACGATGCGCATGACGCCCGCTGTGGACCATTCGTCCACACCTATGCATCAATAGTAACCTACAAATGCATATTATATCATGTGTTGTTTTGAGGTCAACAACATGCATACACATTAAACACATGCAAAAGTCGTGCTTTTTCTGTGGTATACGCCTGACGGTGTGGAATGGCCTCCCTCTTGAGCTGCGCCTGTTGCCTAGGTCATTCTCTGACACATTCTATATATAAGAAACTTAAGCGCTTGAAAACTTTTCTTTTTGACAGTGCTGGAGGCGGGAGCACCTCTGAGTAGATTTCTTGAAGAGGTGCTATATAAATACTTGAATGAATGAATGAATGAATGAATGAATGAATGAATGAATGAATGAATGAATGAATGAATGAATGAATGAATGAATGAATGAATGAATGAATGAATGAATGAATGAATTAGAGGACACATGCATTCTCTGTCCAACTTCTTACATGATATGTAACTTGTTGCGGTATGACAACATGATGTTTTCAATAAACGAATATACATACATAGATATAAAACTAGTTCTGTAATCCAATGACCAGAGGCGCACCTACAATTTTGGGCCCTGAAGCTAGAACTGTAATGGGGTTCCTTTGCAACTAGACACAGAAGACACCTATGAGAAATACACATTTACATCATACATAAAGCACATTTTCCAAAATACTCATTTTTCTGGTTTTTCTAGCAACAGTTTCACATACAGTTTCGTCAAATGAGAGCTTCCTTGCAATGTCATTTTCTGTTGACAATATGCATAAAGAATTCAAGCGGTCTACAGTCATGATAGCGCGAAAATTTGTTCTTTATAAATTTTTAAAGCTGTGTGCACTACAGTCTACAGTCTGAGTGACCTCTTGGGACATGGGCCCTGAAGCTGCAACTTCATTATTTTCATAGTAAATCTGCCTCTGCCAAAGACTGCGGGCTCAACCCGACATGAGCTTCTTGGAGAGCTTCGTGTTAATCCTCTGGAAAATTAATTTGTTCTCAGACACTTGTATTGCGCCTCAGAGTCAAATTTACAGACTTTACCATTAATGTGAATAAATGAATATGTATGTTTTTGATGTGGCAAGTGATAGGAATTTGATAAAAGTAGAAACAAACGAACAATATTGGAGTTCCGAGTTGTATTTCAACGTATTTCATTGTTTGATTAATTACTGTCGTTGAGAACTGCTTAAGATAGCGATTTATACAGGGGTGTAGAGGAGCCGGAGCGGTCCGGAGCGGCGTTCCGGTACTTATTATTTAGCCGGAGCCAGTGTTTAATCTAGACGTCTCTTGGGTGGAAAAGTTCCCCATAGGATCGAGTTTTCCCACGCAGAAAAATAATTTTGTACAGAAAGTGTGAAATGTAGGGAAAATTTTGTTGGAAAACTGTTGTTACTACCCCCCTCGAAAATTTTTGGAAACTTTGGTTACTACTGGCCCTTGAAAAGTGTTCTTACTATCCCCCCCTCGAAAATTGAAAACGTCAGTCCTGTTAGAAATTATTTTTGGGGAAAATACTCGTTACTACCCCCCGCGGTCATCAACTTTCAAATGGCTGGAGCGCTCCGGTACTTCCAAATTTACGTCTACACCACTGGATTTATAGAATCGTGCATGTCGAATATTGTAATTATTGTTGGTCATCAAAAGTAGGGTCATGTTTGAACTGTTGATTTGATGTATCAGTTATACAAAACAATCGAAATAGGCCTATTTTGTGGATTTTCTTAAATTAATTTTCTCCGCAAATTAATTTTCTCTGCAACAAGAACTGTAGAGAATAGTCGCTCTCAGAGACTATACAAGAAAAGAAGGTGATGTGTTGAATCTTAGCAGATGCTAAGGTAAATTGGTAATTGGCTGCGCAGTTTCCCGGCCGCGGCAACATCAGAGTCGTACCATGGCTGGGGAGGTCGTGCGGCAAGCCTCTTTGACTTATCAGGAATGTGTTTATCGAGGATTTTAGACAAAGTTGAAGTTAGCTCGTCGGCAAGTTCGGGGCATGTCCGTGCTTGGCACAACCAAGGAGAGAGGCAAGATGTCTGCTTTGAAGTTTGAAACATCGAACATTTTCCGAAGCTGGTAACTGATTAAATAGTAAGTGGAAGGCGGCTTATTGTGTAAAGAAGCGTGAGCAGTAATGGCATTATGGTTAGTCAAAAATGACTCAGAAGGATCTTATTGCAAGATCGGATTCAAGAATATGTGACCCATGTCACGAGCTTTTAAAAAGACGTTTTGTTTAAAATCAAAGCAGAAGATAAGTTCTTGGGCTTTTTAACCATACTTCAGAGTATCTATATGTAGGGTTTATACAATAAACAATAAATACAATACAATAAAATTGAGCGTCTCGGAGTAGGCTTCTCCATGGAAGAGGTGCTATATAAATCTCCGGAATGAATTATGAATAAAGTCGTTCGTTTTTATAAGTTCAGAAGGAAAATAAACAAGGAATTCAGTCAGTATATTGGAATACAGGGAAAAGTCAGAAATATAAGGTACAAGGACGGTAAACATTAACAAAGTTGAGGCGCCATATTCCAGAGTACAAAGCTTTCAAATGACTTTGGCGGTTAAATAGGTGAAGAAGAGAGAGCAAGTTTCAGGTGTGATTTTTGGAAAGAAGGGAACTCCTCCACCAAATCTTTTCAACCGAGATTCAACTAGGAAATAAAAGAATGGAGGAATTATGTCAGAAATGAAGGAAGTTGGGACGTCTAAAACCACGTTTCGTTGAGAACAAGAAAATATTCCGGATTACCGAAGATATATTTCTTAAAGAGAAAGGAACTTGTTCCTATTACAATGAATATTACGGTCGCAGAAAGTAAGTAATTAAGTGTATGCTGTATTAATACAACTGCATCTCCGCACTTTGGTTTATATTCATTAGACAAGATATTATAATTAGTATTCTAATTAAGAACGATTTACGCGTTAAGCTGTCTGCCAGGGGGATGATTCGGTCGTGTTGACGCGGGCGCAGGAAGTAGGGAAGTGTCCTTTCGGGGGAAGAAGCTGGATCAATACATGGCCCGGGGGCAGCAGTTAATAGTGAGAAGACGGTAAGGACCAGGGTTTAGCTCAGTGTCACCTGCAGAAAGAAGTGACAGAAGGTTATCTAGCAAGAAGAAGAAGAAGAGAACCAGAGTAACAATTAAAATCCATCAGTTTTTTTTTAAATTTAAGCTTCTGTAAGACGTTTTAGATAGCGAGTTTGGTAAGCATAATTCAACATCAATCCAACGCGCAGTCCAACGTCTGGTCTAAATACAGTATCTATAAGTTTGTGGGTACAAATTCTATTTCCTGTGTGGCATGACAGCATCTTCAAAATAGCATGCACCATGATTCACAATCCTCTAACTGAATTAGGGTCTTCTAATTTCCAATCTCTTATGATAGAGTTTCAGACTGTGTCCGCTTAGATCTCCAGTTTCTGCCATCTTGAAGAAGGTTTCCTCGTCAATATTTTCAATTTTATTGGTCTAAAGAAGGTCATATAATTATCATTCTTCTTCCTTCTAATGAAAACGGACCTTGCTCTTAAAAGCTTTCCTTCATACGACATCCCAGCTAGATATCGGAGGTGTTAATTTGCTCCTTTTTCTATTCTGGCGAGGCGTCTGATGCTTTTCTTGTAGAAAGGCTTCCCAACCTGGAAGTAATATTCTAGATGTAGTCGAATACGAGTCTAGAATTGTTTATAAGACCTATACTGCATATCTTTGAAACTGTCAATATCTCTCTGCTTGAAATTCTATTTCATCATCAAGAACTGACATTGCCTTTCTTGTTAATTTTCTACATCGCTAGCCACACTATAATCTTTTAATCGATCCATAATCGCGTCTTTTCTCAATTTCATTATCTTCTATGTTCGCAATATCTGTTCCATCCTCCAGACAATTTTTCCTCTTTGGTCCAATTCTTTTTAATTTACGCTGAGAATGGTTAATCAACAACCATGAACCTCTTTACCAGTTTTTCACCTTGTCTCAATCCCGAATCAATATCTGTCCCTCTTCCTTTTTTTCTTTCTACATAGTTTTGTGTCATAAGCAAACATTTTCACCGAGCGACATCTCACTATATGCTTTGTAGGCTGCTATTAGCGCCGTTGTATTGCAAGCTGTCTGTTCTGTTAGTAGTTAAGATTTCAATTGCATAACATGTAAATGTACAGCGCAGTGCGTTTGTCAGGCGCTTATTAAAGAAAAGATATTATTATTATTATTATTCATTAAATAGATAAACATAACAGTGGCCATAATGACTCTGATCCCTTGCGGACTTTTGCCCAGAAATTCTGTAACTCGTTCATTTAGCACCACTCACATTTTGCGATTATTTTGTCAAAAATCCTTTCTCCATTCCAGCAACTTCCCCTCACGCTCATATTCTTTCAGTTTGCTTAACTGTGGTACCTTCGGGATGTCTGGGTCAAGAAAGAATCCTCTAGACAACCGTCGTCTCAGACAACTCGATAGCATCAACATTTATTCTAACAATGACTGCTTGAATGACTCTATATAAATGTTAAGTAATATTACATTACCGTACATAGCATTACATTATTTAGTGATGACCTTTGACGTTCGAGAAGCGGTTTCAATAACGGACAGATTTTCAGTGGCACTTAGGCTTTTGCTGTGAAAGGACGTTCAGCTAGTTAACACCAGATGTGAATTGTATTGTATTGTATTGTATTTGAACACTTGTTATAGCGCCCCTACCAGATTTCCCATTCAGAGGCGCAAAATTAACTTTCAGTGGTACGCAGTACTATGACAACAACGATTAAAAGTCAACAAGAAAATTACAAGGAGGCGCAGATATCAACCCTTGCCCCTGGACGCTGAAACCTTTCGTTACGTCACTGTCTGTGTGTGTTCTGTCCAACTGTTTTTCACAAATTTCCTCCAAACTTACATTTCAAATGCACGAACCGGTTTCAATCTCTTCCGTCCAATATCCGATGCGATGTCGCACGTCATTTAGAGTTTGATTCTTATAAGAAGTTCTGCTGAATTGAAGCATGCCTTTTTACACATTGTGTTGGTCTCCGAGTTGCAGCTATAGTCCATACTTATAAAATAAAAGATCGGGTCTCGCTCGATTTCATTCTCGTGCCGGTTTCCTGCGATATCCGATGCCATTTTTTATCTATACATTCGGGGGTGCTCGATAGTGTAGTGGTTAGCGCGCTGGACTGTCAGTCGAGAGGTCGGGGGTTCAAATCCCCGCCAGGACAGAAAAGTTGGTTCGAGGTTTCTGTTCCACCAGCACCCCCTAGCCAACTCAGCTATAACGAGTACACTGACCGTACACTGTTGGTGGGAAGATGAGACGGTGAGGAAGAGGACTGACCATCCGCCCTCATATCGTCGGCCGAGAATCAGGTTGTTCTAACTCCACTTTTTATGTTTTGGGACATTTTGATACCGTTGAATTTGGCGCAGCTTGCTCTATCCCCACATGAAGTTAGAACATTCATAGACATTTCGGAAGTACCAAAAACACCCAGAATTATAGTGTTCTATTTCCATTTTGACAGTATGTTTACGGACTAGCTTGTTCTATGTCCACGTTGAAACGCGGCCGACCCTATTTTTAGCCAGGCATTGAGCGCTATGTTGTTCTATCTCCAACTAAAACTCCAAAGTTGAAAAAAAATTTAAATAAACAACAAAAATAACATAGGCAACATTGTGGTTGAAAAATGCTGATTCTCCAGAGCTATTTATTGATAGCTTACTCGCTACTTGAATGTATCATTTTGCTGTACAAAGATACTTCTGCCGTTTTCTCGAAAACAACATTCTTTCAGTTAGAACAACCTGATTCTCGACCGACGATATGCCGAGGCTAAGAAAATGAAGTCGCTAACACTTCATACCCATGGCTGCCTCAGGGCTAGCTTAAGGGACTGCTCTTCTTCTTCTATACTTTCCAGCATTGCTGCTTGCAACTACGCTTTGTCATCTGAAAATCTTAAGGCATTCACCAGAAAAATTCTAACCTTGAATCCATCAATTATGCCTTCCAGAGCAGAGCCTCTACGATCGATAAATTGATCTACATGTATATATTGCCTGTTTGTTTATGTTGAACAAAATGAATACAGCGGACAGCCTTTGCTGCAATGTTCCCACTAGGCCCAAAAGTGATTGCGCGATTTTAACTTGATGCGGGGAAAGATTTTTCAAATAACTTAATGTTTTTGACCATTTTAGGGGTGCGAGGAGTAAAAAACGTTGCAAGGCTGCGTGGTCTGACAGCAGTGCATGCCTCTCCACCACCTTCGAATAGTATAATCTGCCATGCTGTTTGCCACGTTGCTGACGTGGCCGTGCATGTTATAATGCACGGGGTAGGGGATAGTTAAATGGTCGCACTCTTGCTTGAAGAACGAATAGATCTTGAAAGACGCGGTTCGATAACCGTAGTCCCTGTAGGTCGACGCTGCCTTCAACTCCTTGGGGCAGCTGTAAAATCAGTGGGCGCCTAACAGACTCCCAAGACGCGTGTTCAATAAGATCATGAAATTTGTACCGTCATGTTTCCGTGTTTCAATGTTGCTTACTGCGATTAGTCAGTGACGTTGACGTTGTCAATAAACACGAATATAAAATAATAATAACAATTAATTAGTAACTTCTATCGAGCTAATGCAGTGTCTAATGCGGCACTGCCGTCGCTTTACCACTGTTTCAACCGATGGTGCAAATGTCTCAATTGCTTCCGCGTGTATCTCAACAAATCCCAATGTACCTGAACGCAATTGCTTTGATCTTTCCACTGCGCATGTATTCACATGCGGTAGTTATGGTCATAATCTTTAATTTTGATCTTTCAGACACGCCTCACTCTACAGTTAACTAAAATATTTGTGCATTCTTGTTAAATCACTATTGGCATAATTACAAACCTCGCCGGCATAAATCGGTTGATGTCTCGACACTGACAATATGCATGATGCAATTTCAAGGTCTTCGACAGATTTGTATAAATGATGAGTTCTCTACCCGAAGGCAGGACCGTTGGCTTTTATGCCACCCGGGTATGAGATGAGTGGTGTGGTTTCCCGTTGCCTTCCTCACAGACAATTGTGGGCGAGCAACTTGTCGAGGGTCGCTACGCAGCGGCTTGAGCCTTGAGGTAGATTCGAACATGCAACCATCCGGTCAAAAGGCACAGTACATAGCGCTACACCACCGCGTTCCAGTTTGATTTGTATTGTCTTCGCTTAATTAATTAATATAGTACTTCGAATTTACTATCACAATTTTTATTATTATTAACATTTTTATCAAAAGCTTCTATTATTACTACTACTACTCCGGTGGCGCGTTGGATAACATCTGGCGAAGAGAGCGAGAGGTACCGAGTTCGAGCCCCGTAGGGCGGATTTGCTTTGTAGGCTGCTATTAGCGCCGTGTATTACAGGCTGTCTGTTCTGTTAGTAGTTAACTAGTTAAGATTGTTTCAATTGCATAACATGTAAATGTACAGTGCAGTGCGTTTGTCAGGCGCTTAATTAAAGAAAAGATATTAATATTATCATTATTATTATTATTATTATTATTATTATTATTATTATTATTATTATTATTATTATTATTATTATTATTATTATTATTATTATTATTATTATTATTATTATTATTATTATATTGAAGTACCTTAATACTTTAACGATGAGCTGCATGCATTGGTATCTCAGTCAATTTTGCTACACGTACGTCGCTAAAGTGTTACAGTGTTTCACAATATGTGTTTATGAGCTCCACATGATATGTTGGTGTTTGTGTTTGTGTAGGGAGAACGCCCATTGTATTTGCAATTGGATCCTGGTCGGACTCAGATTGCAAAGGCGTTAGTTCGAATCCTGCACGCCAACGACTGGCACTACGCCTCGCTCATCATCGAAGACTTCTTCGCTCGCGACGGCTTCGTCGAAACCTTCTACCACCTGACGAGCAACTCCACCCTGTGGAGGGTCGAGGACTACATCCGCATCTCGAGACGAACCCCTCACGAAACGATCGAGTACCAGCTTCTGAATCTGCGCGAGAACCAGTCCCGTGTCATCATCCTCCACTGCTCGTCGAAGCTCGCAAAGGTCATCTTCGAGGTCGCCGAGCAGAACGGGTTCGTCCGCGAATACGCCTGGTTCGTCACCGATGAAGTAATACGGAACGAGAGGCTCGTCGAGACCTACCCGATCGGTCTGGTCGCAGTCAATGTCAGCCAGGAACTCAGTCCGAGGGCCCTTCTCCCCGACACGGTGCGACTGATCGGTGCTGCACTGCGCTCCAGCGCCGCCGACAAGAAGGCTGTCCTCGAAGCCACTCCAGGGGCAGGCTTTGAGACAACGCCACGAAGGATGAAGGAACACAACGGTGGGTGCTGGATCTCAGCACAGAACAGGTCACACGAGGGAAACAGACTGTACAGGTGAGCAATAAAACAGTTGCGATTTAAGTTTAATCTTTACCTTGAATTTGAACCGATATAAGTTTAATTTTAACTCTTATTTTGAACCGATTTAACTTTAAATTTTACTCGGAATTTTAACCGATTTAAGTTTAATTTTTACTCGGAATTTGAACCGATTTAAGTTTAATTTTTACTCGGAATTTTAACCGATTTAAGTTTACTTTTTACTCGGAATTTGAACCGATTTAAGTTTAATTGTTACTCGGAATTTTAACCGATTTAAGTTTAATTTTTACTCGGAATTTGAACCGATTTCAGTTTAATTTTTACTCGGAATTTTGAACCGATTAAAGTTTAATATTTACTCGGAATTTTAACCGATTTAAGTTTAA
>JACEVL010000507.1:3093437-3170937 GCA_020284085.1 Aporrectodea caliginosa | reverse complement strand
CAGTATATTACAATGAGCTTATAATCATTGAAAATACCAAAACTGTAGGAGTCATATCTCGACTAGCCCATCTTCCACCTACTAAGACCGTTCTGTATTCTATTCCTTAATCTACTCCTGTTTAACTTATTGTAACATGATGTGGGCCCAGGGCCACAAACTACATGGCAAGACTTACTATACTAATTGTTTTGCAAAAAAATAATTCGCATAATAATGCGACTTCCATACATACAATTCGCATACCGATCAGGCTTTTATTCAACTAGGTATCTAAAAACGTCATCAGACAAAATTAATACAAACAGCCGAATTATTCAAGCACCGATACACCAACAAAGCTCTGCCGAGTACATTTGATAATTACTTTAACCTAGTTTTGGACTTACGGGGTTGAGCTGGAAGCGCTCCAGAGTAGATAGTCATGAATGACATCAAAATACTGTAATAATAATAGTATGAATGTTTGCATGTATGTATGCGTGCGCACATGTACGTTCATGTGAATGCATAAATCTAATAATAATAATAATAATAATAATAATAATAATAATAATAATAATAATAATAATAATAATAATAATAATAATAATAATAATAATAATAATAATAATAATAATAATAATAATAAAAATATTCTTTATTGAAACAATCCGGTTGACAAACGCAACCGGTTACAGTGTACAGTTATGCAATTGAAACAATTCACAAGAACACAAATTACAGAAGACATAAATCTTAACTACTAACAGAACAGACAGCCTGCAATCATATAGGCCTACGCATGTATGTCTACCTGGTACTTGCGGATGTGTCTATTCCTATATACTTATGCATGTCCTTAACGGAGTTTTTATAGCGCCTTTTGGAACCCCATTGCGTTGCATAATAGATGTGTCAGACACATAGGAAGGACCAGTCGTCTATTATTGTGTCGTCCGGGAAAGGACGACATCCATGCTCCGCAACTGTGTATTTTTGTACGTGCAAGAAACACGGATAAAGTGTTCAGCCGACGATAGAATTTCAAATTCATCTTGCGGATGCGGCTCTCTCGGTTTAAATTCATATACATCAGCTTAAAAGCATTGTTCCTTCGGTAGGGAACAATCGCGATAAAAAGTCTCGTTCATCTTCAAATGGCGGAAATGGCCTTGCGGTTAGATACACAACTGCTGCGAGTTCTGCCAAGGCCAGGAAGAGAGACGCACGGATGTTGGGCCTGACGAGAAGGTCGTCAGATCAAACGGTTCTACCGGATCGTGGTAGTCATGGGTGGCTAATTAGCAGTCTGACCGGCCGACCCAATGAATGTATTAATGGATGAATGGATGACTTGGAGAATGGGTGAATGGATGAATGGTAGAATGGATGAACGGATGAATGCATGAATGAATAGATGACTTGTTGGATGAATGGCTGAATTGATGAATGGATGAATTAATGGATGAATGGATGAATGGGTGAGCGAATGAATGGATGAACTAATGAATAGATAAACAGATGAGTGAATGGATGAATGAATGAATGAATGAATGAATGACTTGGTGGATGAATGGATGATTGGATGAATGGATGATTGGATGAATGGATGACCGGATGACTGAATGAATGGATGAACGGATGAATGGATGAACGGATAAACGAATGAATGAATGAATGGGTGAATGGATGGATGATTGAAGAAATGGATGAATGTATGAATGAATGAACGGATTAATGGACGAATGGATGAATGAATGAGCGAATAAATGAAGGAATGAATGAATGGATGAATGGATTAGCCAACGAATTATTTAACAATTTAAGGAATTAATGATCGAATGTTTGAGGAGGATTGAATGATGTGCAGGTTGGCCGCCTGATTGGTTGTTCGGTGAATGAACTGGATTGGCTGGTTCGGCTGTTGAATCGGTCCAGAAAAAGACTGAGGGATATGCACGCAGTCGTTTAGAGCGAAGGACAGTGACAAGGGAACGATGCAGACTGACAGATGCAAGGACAGACAGTCACAAGGGCACGATGCCGGCTCCAATGGCAAATATTTTACCCCGTCTTTTGCGACGTCAATTATGTCTACGTTCGAGACTTGGCCGACGACCTCGTAAAGAAAAGTTAAGAAACGAAGAAGGCAGACGGAATAGAGGATGGAAGAGAGGATTAATGAAGGAAAGGCGGAAGAACGGATGGAGAAATGGATGGGTGGAATGGACGGATAGATGGATGGATCGATGGATGAATGAATGGCTGGATGGACGTACAGACGGTCGGATAGACGGTATGGATGGGCGGATGGATGGATGGATGGATGGATGGATGGATGGATGGATGGATGGATGGATCGATGGATGGATGGATGGATGGATGGATGGATGGATGGATGGATGGATGGATCGATGGATGGATGGATGGATGGATGGATGGATGGATGGGTGGGTGGGTGGGTGGGTGGGTGGGTGGGTGGGTGGGTGGGTGGATGGATGGATGGATGGATGGATGGATGGATGGATGGATGGATGGATGGATGGATGGATGGATGGATGGATGGATGGATGGATGGATGGATGGATGGATGGATGGATGGATGGATGGATGGATGGATGGATGGATGGATGGATGGGTGGACGGACGGACGGACGGACGGACGGACGGACGGACAGATGGATGGACGGTTGAGAGAGCAGAATGCGACGTCTTAAGTTAATCAGGAAAGGAAGAAAGAATAATTATTGTGTCACCATTGATTGATTGAATGATTGAAGCAATGATTGCGTGAATAATGAACCAGCGATTCTGTGTCAACGGGTGATAAAGACAGCTTTGCTTTCTCTTTTATGCTATTGTGATCTCCATTCCTTCTACCGCTACCTTCACTGCCTCCATGGCAGTACGTCTATACCCTATAGTCTCGGCTTCCTTTGCCTAGCCTAACAATAACTGCATTTTCTTTATCTCTGCCTATCAGCTTGACTATGGCCACGGCCGCATTAAAGCTAGTGCGGGCCTGGGTGCTGTGATACATACATACATACTCTGACGACCACCTTAAAGCCGACACCTGCTTGTTTTCGGCGGTAATGGGAAACCCGGGCCATGTTCTCCATAGGTTTCTCCCTCCAAAAAAGCCGTTGGCCTATTCCCTTCGACCCCGGTCACATGACCGTGTTTTACCTTTAGCTAACCATAATATGAAAAAAACTTTTATAGTTGCTTTATTCATATTGACTATTGATTGTTTATTATATATGATGTATGTACACCGGAATGCGGATTGCATTTGGTTCAATAAAGGATATACTTACTTACTTACTTACATATTTATAACATGCTTACTAGTGAGTTGTACCTGCCTAAAGACACAACACACAGTTAACGTCAGATTACTATGATGTACACGCAATGATTAGTGTCAGATAAGTAACAATAAGTAATTAAATTAATTGTGACTTTGCATTTATTTATGTCAAATAGCTATAAGTAATTAAATTAATCATTAGGCCACTTAGTATTTATTTATGTTGCAGCATTTTCGCTAGATTTAACAGTAATTTAATTGCAAACATATTAAAATATTTCTTTACTTCCGAAAATGCGGCCCCCTCAAAACTGCGGGCTCGGATGTTGCAGCACCCTTAGCACCACCACCCCCTCCCTTAATGCGGCCCTGACTATGGGAATGCTTGGCTACTGATTGACGCTAGCAATTGGAAAACTTTTTCAGCTATTTCTTCTTTTCATTTCAACAAACAATAAACTCTTTTACCCCTCAATTGTCTCTTTAAGCTAGCTCAACACAAATTAGCTCTATCTGTAACAAATTTCAAATCGCTCACAACAGCTAATTCTTTCGCGCGCCTCACGTGCTACTATTATAATACAGACACCTGGACGTACGACCTTCCAATTAAATATGCAAGGCTCAAGACATAATACCTGTTCAGCCAAGAGCGTACACTGAAGCATATACACACTCTCATTATTTCATATATACGCACAGTACTGTTTTCATTCTGTCACTTGTTACGAAGCCTATTCCCAGAGACCGTGAAAAGTCACTATAAGCTTCGACCAAGGCAACATAACTTTCAGCTTCCACCTAAAGACGATAAAAACTATATACTCTCGTATACTCTATAGAAAATAGCAACCCATGACATTCAATCATTCGATAGAAATCAAAACTTTAAATTTCTTAAATTCTCAATGCCTGTACCTCGTTGCAGTATGACAACTTGTTTTTCAATAAACGAAAATCTTATACTATAATTCTTAAAGTTTGTCCTTCCGTATGTATGTATGTATGTTTGCAATGCATCGCTGTCCGGCTAAAGGCTCCGAAACGGAACGGTTTAGCGAGTTGAAAAAATTTACAAAGCATTATTACGCAACGTCTAGGTCAACGCGACTATTTTCAGTTCGCAATTTTATTTAAACGCCGATATATGGCCATTTTAAATTTAACTTTTCAGCGAGCTTATTTCAATACCGCCCATAGTAAGGCCATTTGTTCACGTCACGCATGCTTAATAAGCAATCTTACGTCACACGGAGCATCTAGCAACCAATCAGAAGTCGCCACGGGCGAATTTCTAGGTCAGCGCAACCATTTACAGATTTGGTGACCTAATTACACTAAGCTCACATTTTTTTCAACCACGGCCATTGCCGATTTTCTAGGTCAAAGCAACTCGAAACTTACTTTAGCTATTCGAATTTCTATCTCATCCCAATTACTTTCAGCTCATAATTTGCTTTCAATTCCGATTTATGGACATTATAAGCATGCCCATTTGGCCACGTCACTAAAATTAATATGCAATCTTAAATTACGTCACGCGGCTAAATATGCAATCTTACGTCACGCTGGCTAACGGAAAATAAAAAGCGTATTATAATTTAGAAATAACCCGTGTAGTACGGGGAACAAATAATACGCCTATTTCAGGTTGAGATAACCCGTGTAGTACGGGGAACAAATAATATTGCCTATAATTATAAGGTAGAGATAACCCGTGCAGTACACGGGCAAAGCAACTATGTTCACCTCTAAATATCGTTTCCATTCAGATATATGGACATTTTTAAATATTTGAAGCCCATCAGCAAATATAGTAAGTAAGTAGCCTTTATTTGCAGCCGTTAAAAATTACGCCTGGGGAAAACCCGGGCGAACGCCGGGTAAAAAATGCTAGTATATATATATATTCAAACTCTTAAAGGCAAATGTTAATAAATCTATTCAGCCTTAGAGGCTCATCTCAACTAAATGTCACTGTTCTAGAAAAACACGTTGACAGTTATTAAAAGGTAAAGTTATTAGATGAGGCTTTTTCCATTCAGTATAGGTATGTGTATTTGCGCGTAAGCATATGCCACAGAATAGCAACCAGGATAGGCTAGGCCACATACTCAGAGGGGAAATAGAAGAGGCGATAAATAACCAAAAAAAGAGGAAAGCACCGGGAGAAGACAACATCACAGCAGAAATGATCAGGGAAGGAGAGGAGTGCTCGGTGGAAATGATGCACACTCTGTGCAACAGGATGTACCAAGGGAAGAAATGCCCGGAGGACTGGGGAAAGGCGATCATAGTCCCCATACACAAGAAAAAGGACAAAACCATCTGCAGCAATTACAGAGGAATTAGCCTCCTGAGCGTGCCTGGGAAGGTGTACACCAGAGTCCTGCAACAACGACTACGGAGGTATGTGGAGGAAATAGTGGGAGAGGAACAGGCGGGTTTCAGAAGAGGAAGGGGAACAGTAGACCAAATATTCACAATCAGGCAACTAGCGGAGAAATACTATGAAAAGAACAAGGTGATTTATAACAACTTTATAGACTTCAGACAGGCTTTTGATAGCATCTGGCAGCGGGGGCTATGGAGAGTGATGAGGAATTATGGAATACCAGAAGAGCTAGTGGAGCTACTAGAGGACCTATATAGCAAGACGGTAAGCGCAGTGAGAGTAGATGGGGAGCTAACGGAATGGTTTCGTGTGCATGTTGGAGTAAGACAAGGCTGCGGTCTATCCCCATACCTATTCAACCTGATATTGGAGGCAATGATGGACATAGCGCTGGCAGATACAGAAATAGGGGTGAGAATAAATGGAACAATAGTCAACAACCTAAGATTTGCAGACGACATAGATCTGATGGCGGAAAGCGGAAGCCAACTGCAGGAACTAACGACCAGGGTACACGAAAGTAGCAAAAGATTCGGGCTTAAGATCAATGGAGAGAAGACCAAAACAATGACAATTGGTAAGGAAAAAGAAAAGATAAACATCACCCTGGAAGGAGAGGAGCTGGAACAGGTAACGGAATTTGTGTACCTGGGGGGCGTAATTACGGAGGACGCGGAGTCGACAAGGGACATAAGGAAAAGAATTGGGCTGGCGTCAGCAATGTTTGGAAAGCTGAGGAAACTATGGAGATCAGGCAACATCTCAACAAGAACAAAAACCAAACTATACGAAACACTGGTGATACCGGTCCTCACGTATGGAGCAGAATCTTGGTGCATGAAAAAGGAGGACGAGAGAAGACTCCTGGTGGCGGAGATGGGATGGCTACGAGGACTACTGAATAGATCACGAAGAGAAAAGATACGGAATGAGGTGACACGAGAAGAACTGGGACAGAAGGAAACGATAGTGGAAAGAATAAAGAAACGAAGACTAACATGGTATGGACATGTGATCAGGATGGAGAACGGAAGAATGCCGGCAAAGGCGCTGCACGGAGAGGTGGAGGGAACAAGGAGCAGAGGACGTCAGAAGAAGAGATGGATAGATAACGTACTGGAGGACATAGAAGACAGAGGATGGGACTTAAGAAGGGCAATAGAACTCCCAAGAGACCGACGGAAATGGAGAAGTTTTGTTAGAGCCTCATCGTCAGCGAATACTTGACGGAGGAGAAAGAAAGAAAGAAAGAAATATGCCGGTGTATTATGTATGCGTACATGTATAATTGTATGGTCCCTCATCTACGTGGGTCGTATTATCTACTAAGCTTATACTAATGGTTCTCTTAGCAAGTCGTGTCTGATGTTACCACCGAAAGGCTCTCGTGATGTATTGAATCGATTGCCTTTGCAAAGTCTACAGATTTGAAATACTGAAGTGAAATCAAAACTACTCAACACAGCCAATATTATATTATAGTCCATATGCGGAAGTGTGAAGACACTTAGTATTGCGCACTTTCGGAACATCACAAAAGCGCTGAGTCAATCCATCAGAATTAGAACGATTGCGTGTGCTGAATCATGGTGCTTTCTCCACCCATGAAAAGGTACCTGTATGTCCTCTCTCTCTCTCTCTCTCTCTCTCTCTCTCTCTCTCTCTCTCTCTCTCTCTTTCTTTCTCTCTTTCTCTCTCTCTCTCTTCCTCTTTCTCTCCTTCTCTCTTTCTCTCTGTGTCTCTCTTTCTGTGTCTCTCTGTCTTTCTCTATTATACTCTCTCTTTCTTTCTCTGTCTCTGTCTCTGTCTCTCTTCTCTCTTCTTCTCTAACTTTCTTTCTCTTTCTTCCTCTCCCTATTTATCCCTTTTTCTGTTTCCCTCTCTCTCTCTTTCATTCTTTCTCTCTCTCTCTCTCTCTCTCTCTCTCTCTCTCTCTCTCTCTCTCTCTCTCTCTCTCTCTCTCTCTCTTTCTCCTTTCATTCTCTCTCTTCCTCTTTCTTTTTTTTCTCTCTCTGTCTCTCTCTGTCTCTCTCTCTATTATATTCTCTCTTATCCTTTTTTTCTCTATCTCATTCTCTCTCTATATACATATATAATATATTATATAATTATATAACTATATATATATATCAATGGATGGACCTTCTGGATACTGATTACGGCTTGGCTCTGGTGCCCCATCGTCTGATTCTGTTTGCATTAGACACCGTGGCTACAGAGTGTTAATTAATTGATCTAATTAATTCTTCTGCTCTTTCTGTTTACATTAGACTCACATGATAAACTATCTTGGAATTTTTTACTCACGAATTAAATATATACTATATACAAGCCGTGCATTCGTTTAATGGCGAGTCTAAGCCATGCATAATATGTCTACTGTCAGACGGTTTAAATTCGTCTGCTCATCTCTGTGTCTGTCCAAAGTAGATAATAATAATATTCGTTTATTGAAGAATCACTAGGTTGACACACCGCAACCCATTACAGAAAACAGTAATACCAGTTACAAATTAATTAAATTAAATTAAATTAATGGATTTGAATCACTGTTCCAGCAGGAGCGACATAGTCATCGGGGCAAAATTAGACTCCTAAGTAATATCCTAGGAGTGAAATTTTTGTCATCTTTGGGCGGCAATTGAATGTCATGTGGTCTCGGTCGAAGGTCATGATGACGGATATTGGTAGGAGGAAAGACCGAACGCAGCACATGAGTCTTGCATCTTCAGCTGAGCACAAACGAACCACGAATTAAACGGATATTCGCTAAACAGTTCTTCCTTTTGAGACAAGATCTTCCAGAATACGAGAATCAAAGGGATTTTCGTGTTGGTATTTTCGCCGCTTGTGTGTGTGTGTGTTTTGTACATTTACAGACCTGAAGTTCCTCAGACAGTTGTACTTGGTCATTCATTTATCCATTCATTCATTCATTCGTTAATGTATATAGCGCCCCTTCAAAGAAACTATACTCAGAGGCTCAGGAAACTACTCAGAGGTCGTGAGTGGGCACCGCGAAATTACCTCGCATTTGGCATGGTTAAGGTGCAATTCTATAGCTTCTCAGACTCCCGCCCAATCATTTCCACATTTTCTTAATTATATTGTTAATGTAATTATCGTAAGACGTCCGCCCCTCCGTCAGTGACCTAACCAAACACTTTCTGTTTTCCTAGGACTCTGAAGCGCACTTCCGTTCCAACATCATTCGGTCAGCTGTCATTCGACGACGATGGTGTTCGAACCAGTGTCCACGACCTCCAGGTTCTGAACCTCGTTCAAGACGAGGATGGCTCAAAACGATGGAACATCATCGGGACCCTGCACAACGACACACCTCACTACTCGACGATCGTCTGGCCAGGGAACACGGTTTCCGGTCCGACAGCCAAGGGACGAAGGACTCTAAGGGTGGTCACTGTGGTCGTAGAACCTTTTGTTATGGAGCAGCAGGATATGGGTAAGTGTCTGACCTCGGTGCCGTGCCTCAGAGTGAAGACGAAGAACAAGGACACGCTGGACGATATCTTCAAGAACTTCGTCAAGAAGGTCCCGAATAACGGAACGCTGTACAACGTCAGCTGTTGTCAAGGCCTTTCAATTATGCTTCTCGAAAAGCTGGCCCGCGACCTTGAGTTCGAGATCCAGCTGTACGTCACCTCTGACGACCAGTACGGGTCGATGGAGCCAGACGGGTCGTGGAACGGAATGGTGGAGGACCTGACGAAGGGTCTGGCACACATGGCCATCTCCGCCTTCAGTGTCACGAAGTGCAGGACACAGGAGATCGACTTCACCTACCCCTACTTCTACTCGGCCTTCTCGATCCTCGTATCGGAGCAGAAGAGAAGTCCTCCGATCTACGCCTTCATGGAACCGTTTGACGGTTGGGTCTGGATCAGCATAGTCTGTAGTGCCACCGTAGTCGCTGTGGCCCTCAGTCTGCTCGAGTGGAACAGTCCGTTTGGACTGAACCCCTGGGGTCGGAAGAGGAAGACCAACTACACCCTCGGGTCTGGGCTGAACATGGTCTACGCGATCCTCTTCCAGCACACCATCAAGACTAAGTCGCCGAAGGCCTGGCCGTCCAAGTGGTTGCAGAACTTCTGGGCTGGGGCCTCCATCTTCATCTACTCCAGCTACACCGCTAACCTGGCCGCTTTCCTGGCCGGAAAGAACTCTCGCGTCGTCATCTCCGGTCTCGACGACCCAAGGGTTAGCAGCACTGTCTTAGTAAATACCGTTATCATCATTATCATTTTAATCAGGTTCATCTTCATCCTCATTAGCATCATCTTCTTCTTCTTCTTTCTTCATTGGCATCAACAAAATCTTCGTTTTTCTTCATTATCATCATCATCATCTTATAATAATAATAATAAAAATAAAAATAATAATAATAATAATAATAGTAGTAGTAGTAGTAGTAGTAGTAGTAATAATAATAATAATAATAATAATAATAATAATAATAATAATAATAATAATAATAATAATAATTATTATTATTATTATTATTATTATTATTATTATTTCTTCATTAGCATCATCTTCTCCTTCATCTTTCTTTGTTAGCACAATCACCATCTTCTTCTTTTTCTTTAGTAGCACTGTAGCACTGCTCCGATAGTAGCACTATTATAATAATAATAATAATAATAATAATAATAATAATAATAATAATTTATTATTATTATTATTATTATTATTATTATTATTATTTCTTCATTAGCATCATCTTCTCCTTCATCTTTCTTTGTTAGCACAATCACCATCTTCTTCTTTTTCTTTAGTAGCATCATCTGATCATCATCATCATGTTCTTTTTTCTTCATTATAGTATTATCATATTCTTCTTTTTTCTTCATTGGCATTTTCATCATCTTCTCCTTCATCTTCGTTATCATCATAAACTTCATCCCTGTCGTCGCTTTTATCACTGCCTCAGTCATCACAGTGATCATAAATAAATGTCGTTGTCGGTAATTCCATTAGCTGTTCATCTTCATTGTCGTTATCATTAAGGTTACCGTCGTTGTTATTATCATCGTCTTTGCAATGTTATATTCAATACCATGATTACCGTCATAAATGTCAGCGCTTGCCTGGTAGAGTGATACTCTGGATTAAGTCCGAACAATGTAGGTAGGTTTCGATTTAGATCAGGGTTTCAGTTTCTTTCAGGAACCAGTGCGAAGTTCCCCAAGGGCAATAGATTAATCGCCAAATGCATTGATTGCTGATCGAAGATACAGCGATTGATGAGCGCAGCATCTGTCTGAAATGAATCCTTCGTTCGAGAGGAAGACAGCTGTGTGATTGTAATCTGGAGTTGATGGAATCCGTGACCTTGAGCTTCAGCGCAACGAGCCCACGGTGGTCTAGGCTTTCCAGTTAACGAGAAGCAGAAAGCCAGGCTGAAGACCATTGTACTTACAAATGACAATGAAGTAGACTTTTGGCGCTTTCTCTGCGCATAATACTGACTGAATAGTACGACTCTTACTCCGTGTAAAGTGAGAGATGTGGACAAACACTTTTGCCAATCAGATGTGCAGAGGCTCTTTAAAGAGAACAGGGCACCACCGCACCAGTGATGCAGAGAAACACGCACACGGAGAAAGAGAGAGACAATCGGAACCCAAAGATGAAAATTCGAATGAAACGATAATGCTAGACGGACGTACAGACAGATAAAAAGTTAGACAGAAAACAAGAGACAGTTACACAAATTGAAAGAGAGAGAGAGAGACAGAGACATATACAGAGAGCGAGACAGACAGACAGACGGAATTAAGACCAAAGATACACGCTTCCGAACTGACTACTGTGTTAATAGCATTCGACAGTAACTTGGTTTCTTCCACTGAGTTTCCGTTGAACTGATTCCCGTAGAAAGAAATGAGATTGGAGTGGATTTCATTTGAATTGTTCTACCGTGAGAAAATTGAAACTAATACAGATTAGGTTGCATAATTATAGACGCATATATATATATATTGAAATAAATACTTATATATATATAAATTATATATGTATATATATACATATAAATATACATATATATATTTATAAATAAATACTTGAATGAATGAATATATCATATGATTGGCTGTTGTGTGTATACTCTCATGTGGTTGGCCTCATAGGCTGCTCCTGCCAGTTATTTGTCACAGTATACTATGCTATGTGAATGGTTTTACCTGTAAAGTGACAACCATTTATCACAGTATACTGTCTGAGCGGTCTAGCCATTCATTACAATGCACTGTCCGGCTTAACCGTTACTGCTCCACGCATTTACCATAGAAAACACTGCCTGCACAGCAGAGCCGTACTCTGACTCCTTATTAGCCATCAATAGAAGTCTTCTAAGCCTATGACCGAACCCTTTCTTTGGAAGTCTCTTCCGGAACTAGATCGACTACAGACCTATCTCATACAGAAATCCAATTTCCATTTCTACACTGCTTCCGTTGTTTCCATGAATTGTCCTTTGTTTTGATCTGACTCATCCAAGATTTCGCACAGAAATCGATTTTGCTTAGAAGCCGCTGTCCTTTGATGCTTTCTGCTCTCATATGTTGCATTACAATTATTGTTAGAGCGGTATTTGACTCTGATAATAGACCTTATGACAACGATATTTGACTCATACCTTATTAGAACGATATTTGACTCATACCTTATTAGAACGATATTTGACTCTGATAATAGACCTTATTAGAACGATATTTGACTCAGATCTGATTAGAACGATATTTGACTCTGCTGATCTGGTCCTTGACTCTTGAGTATAGGCCTATGACACCAGAGCATTGGTCTCGCAGCCAAACACTGTCAGACTTATGTTGAGGAGCGTTTAATTGCTTACTCGTAATCGTAATCGTAAACTTCCAATTTCTAAAGCGCTACTCTAAAGCTAAGCGCAGGGCAGCAGCTTATTCACGAGCGCTGCTTCGTATCAGAGGGTAATGTCTAATGGAGAGAGACCAGAGAAAGGAGGCAGAGCGGCTGCTGAGGCGGGTTTCATGTAAATCCAACAGACCTAAAGACGTGCGTTTTAAGATGGCTTGAAAGCGTTTCTTGACTTGACTATCACAGTCTAATAATAATAATAATAATCTTCGTTAAATATTTTCATTCTGGCAATTACGCAGTATGATTACAAATCAGTATGAACGGATGATCACAAGTTATTACAGGAGTCGAATTTAGCTGCATACGGCAGCCATGCAAGGCGCCCATCACTTCCTACATCTTATTTTACCAACGCGCCATCTCGCGAATGATAGGCTGAGTGGACCTTTGGGAGGGTTACGGGAAGCGATACCGCTACCTACTGCTCTTCACGGTTGTGATGTTACCACTACTCTATAGACCCCATGACTAGAATATTTTTGCTTATGTATAACCAAATGCATTCCTTCCTAGACCATAGTTTTTAATTATCCGGAGCCTGTTTAATATGTGTGTGTGCATTGGATCGTATTTCTGCGTCACAGCTTCTGGAGCCTGGCACGAGAATTGGCATCCTACGAGGAACCGCTGTCGAAGACTACACTCGCCTCGTCAACTCTCGACTCCTGACGAAAGCAGAACGATACAACGCCAGTCTCCCGGTCGACCAGGCGGTCGCTCTCATTCTGTAAGTTAGACTCAGACCTTCTTATAATTACTACTCATCATCATCATCATCATCATCATCATCATCATCATCATCATCATCATCATCATCATCATCATCATCATCATCATCATCATCATCGTCATCGTCATCATCATCATCATCATCATCATCATCAGTTCCTGACGCCAGCCATTTGGCGGCGATGGGTACGAATAGATGATTTCCATTGTCCTCGGTCATTTGTAAAGTCCACTGCTCCCCATAGTGTTAGTCCAAGTGATACTATATCTTCATTTATGTTATCTATGCAGCGTTGTCTTGGTCTGCCTTTGTTTCTATTTCTTTTGAGTCTTGCATGCAGTGCATTGTGTGGGATTCGGTCAACGGGCTATCTCTACGCATGTCCAAACCATCAGAGTCTCCGTTGAACGACTTTTGTCTAGCAGAGTTGTTTGGATACCTAATGATTGTCTTATGTCATCTTTCTTATTTTCTGTAGTCATGACATGCCTGCTATTGAACAATATTTTTGTCGATGCAACATCACAAAGGATGCGAATATGAGGTGCCCGATGAAGTGCAGTATCTATATCGAAATGTTTGAAAACCAGTGAAAAATGATGAGGTGTTGTCTATCCAGCGCAGTCTTGGTCTGCCTTTGTTTCTTTTCCTGCATGTAGTACATTGTGTGGAATTCGGTCAACTGGTTGCTACACTTAGCCACTGTGACCTGTCGATTATTAGGCTTCGATTCCTCATCAGTGTAAGAAAATGCCAAAGATGCTGACTTTTGTAACGCTACTATAAGATAAGTTATTAGATCTTGTCAACTGACGTGGATGACAAGCACGACTGTATATACATAAACATGAATAATTTACATATAAATATACATATGCATATACATATACACATACAAATTGTCAGTTTTAGGTTTACATACTAACGTGCTGGCATCTAAGATTAGCATTCAGATGTTATAAATACGTACAATTTGCATTAAGTGATGCGTTACATCACTCGAAGCATTCATGCATTTCTGATACGGCGAATTGATCAAATCGAGGAAGCTGAGCTTAGAGAAGGGCAAGACCACAGTCACTTGCGATCCATAACTTGGTCTTGGTCTTAGAATTGGACCACTGTATCGAATGGTCCATATCTTAAGTTAGATCATTGAACAGCCTGTTGGTCTTGATCTCAGTTGTAGATCTATATTCGCTCCACTATATGTTGCGAGATAAAGTCTCACTAAAGCTTGACTCGAGTGACAAAGACAATGGCAGACAATCGAGTGACAGACAATGGGAGACAATCGAGTGACAGACAATGACAGACAATCGAGTGACAGACAAAGGCAGACAATCTAGTGACAGACAATGAAAGACAATAAAGTGACAGACAATGGAAAACAATAGAGTAAAGAACAATGGCAGACAATCGAGTGACGGACAATGGCACAGACAATGGAGTGATAGACAATGGCAGACAGTCGTGTGACAGACAATGGCAGACAATCAAGTGGCAGAAAATGGCAGACAAGCGAGTTACAGACAATGGTGGCGCCAAAGCTGTTGCCAGATTTTGCTTATAAACTTCTAATTGTGACTAAGAGAGCCTGCTTCTTTTACTGAGCCACCCATGATCCGCCTCAGATGATGCGCCGTCATTAAAGTCATTTCACGGATTGGTGAACTGCAACCAATCAGATTATACTGGAGATACAGCTCTGGTATCCGCGTAAAGCAGAAGCATCAGAGCGCCATCTTGCAAGGCGGCCGGGATTTAACAGTGATATTGTACAATGTATGTATGTATGCATGTATGTATCTATGTATGTATGTGTGTATGTATGTATGTATATATGTATATATGTATGTATCAATGTGTCAGAACGCTTAATATAACGCATTTAAATACCTCACGAAAGCGCTTAGCCTGCCTGAGGCTTTCAATGTGAGCAGGCGGTGTTTTGATGCCTCTGTTCAAGTGAGACCTTTCCAGCTTATCTTAAGACGACCAATTTCAGATCGGTTAAGAAGATATGCCAGCGCCTTTAGTCTGTTCTTGGAAGGTGCTATACAAAAACCCAGAGGTATAGATGCGTACGGAGAGTCAAATAAAAATATCAGCCATGAGGGACAGCAATTTTGTCATTTTTTTGGTGGGCTTAACCTACTGACTCAATAAATTGTGCGAGAACAGGCGGAGATTCCTGGTTTGTAATGGTGAATTTACGGCTTAGCGAAAGAAATAATACTAGCCTACGCGTAACTTTGCAATGTGACTTTTGGCCCTGTGATGGAATATTTTTGCGACATGCCAGCGGTATCTTGGGTAGTAAACGGAGATGGGAGTTCAGTGGAGGAAGGAGGGAATTGGTCACCACCACTTTGAAGGGCAAAGTCACGACCTTAGGAAGTAGGCGGAGATTATTGTAAAGGTCACCTGTCAACGCGCTAATTTAGTTTAGTCACTGGCAATGATGGCTGGAACTTCCACCTTATGACAAAGTAACAATGAAGCAAAATAATATTTGCGAGGTGATAGGATACGACATTGGATAAGACTTTTGGTCAGCCAGTACATTTAGATCGGTGTATTATGAAGGCCAGGCCTATGCACATACAATTTTGCGGTTTTCAAACAATTACTCTCACTTTCAGACCATAATTATAGCATATATGGATCTTCGACTTTTCGACCAAATGCTAAATTGGACTTCATATATAATACGAGTTCTGACTTTTAATCAATCACGTGAAACTGTTAAGGTTTCATTTCTGCAATATTCTTGATAGATTCCCACGAAAGAGTGAATGTAATGGAGCAGAGCAGAAAACAGTGGAAGAAATAAGACCAGATTATGTTAGATCAGACTCCTTAGGTTATGGATTGACCTCCAGGAATGGAAACGATTATGGAAGGGGCATTGTTGCGCCACAGTTCCTTGCCATGTGCATCGTAATAGCAGCTCCATAGAAGTTATAACATTAGCTTTGAATCATAACACAGCAAATCAGATTGAACGCCTAAATTGGATAGAATGGAAATGAATTGAATCGGCCGGCATAGAATCGAATGGATTGCACTGGAGTGGATTAGGAGAGACTACTGTATGCGCAGATCGCATCGCCAGAGCGCAGTAAAAAGCTCAGCCTCCAGGGTTCACCTCTGACCTCCCTCCCCTCCCTTCTGCCGCAGCCAATCCAAAAACTAGACTTTGCGCTCTCCATAACCGATTACGATTGGCGGACAACGACATGTTGTTTACGCGATCCTCAATGGTCATATCACGTGATGAGAAACAACAGCACGGGGTCTGATAAGATTTCCATCACCCCTTGCATCACTCCGTACATGCATTCGGAGATGTAGAATGAATGAATGAATGAATGAATGAATGAATGAATGAATGAATGAATGAATGAATGAATGAATGAATGAATGAATGAATAGCCGGGGGGCGCAAAGGGATGGACTAATTGGACCTCAGCAGAATTGTTTTGATCAAGGCTTTCTTGAAGATTATTACGTCAAGCTGTGTATTAGATTTAGCACGGCTTTGTCTTAGAGCGGGATGCCTTTGCAATGTTAGGCCTATGTCGCAGACAAAGGTTTCTTGAGATATACTTGAAGTGTTCTCATTGTGACGACAGTTACTATAATTTAAAGTCATTGTCTCAAAAGTGTACAGTCATTGTGCCAGTGATGAAGCCGGCGAAATTAAATTCCTGATCTGGTACTACCAGATGGTCAAATAAAAGCTTAGGACCCTACCTCACACAATATATGCATCGTATGTATACACGACACTGTTTTAAGTATGTATTGATAATGAATCGAAGTATTGTGTATTCATGATGTCCTGCACAATTTCTAATGTAAAGTAGCCGAGCGTGAAATAAGGTCATGTAATGTAGCGAGTTATGTAATGTCTTATCATGCAAAGTCGCATCATCTCTTGTGGACTGGTTTTCTGAACGCTGACCTGATTACAGCTTTGTTTTGGTGCGCCATCAGCTAATGCCTTATACATTAGACAATGGCTTAATTAAAGAATTAACTAGACTACAATTACAATTGCAAAGACAATGAATGTCATGTTACGCCATATAGTTGTGTCATATCGTGTCATTTGTTATATAAGTTGTCTCATGCAACATTTATATCGAGCCTGTTCAAAGTATTAAGACAGTGTGTCATCACCCGCCTTAACATCTGCTGTGCCTTCTCTGATCCTCTGGAAACCGGACTCGGACCTCCCTCGGACTACTCTTTTGGACAACCCCTCTGACTAGACGCAGCGCTCGTGAATAAGCTGGTGCCCTGCGCTTGGCTTTCGAGTGGCGCTTTAGAAGTTTGGAGATTACGATTCACTAACCGGTATAGCAGCGAAACATCTCTTGCGGTCTCGATCACTACCGCAACGTACTCTACCTATTGCGTTTTCTGTTTTGCGCCTGTAATACGAGCAGATTTGGAGGCTTCACTGAAAGTCATTCGTTCTTATGGGTTTAGTCTCTGAACTTCTGTCATCAGTTACGACGACGGCAAAGATCGCTCGGCAAGTGTTGTGGGACGCGTGAAGAGAGATAAAGGGCTGATGGCAGCAGTCTGCGCTGAAGTGCCGTCAGTTTTTCAGTGCTCCAGTCAATGGCCTCCTCCTCCTACGGTCCCTCTTTATGTCGGTCTGTAGCGCCAAGAGCATCGGCGTAAAATCGCTCAGGGTTTATTCAGCTATCCCCGGAGCAAGTGCTTGTTTTGCACAAGTGGGATCTTATGAACAATGCTCTTAGCAAGGCTGTTGTTCTACGCCTGCCTTTTCCCTCTAAGTGGCATGGTGTAGTAATCAGGCACATTAGAGGCACCGCAGCGAACTGATGTGGTAACACAGTTTGCTACCAAACAAAATAAAATAACGAAAACGTGCTGCATTGCAAAACAACGTAATAAGCACTTTGACACAATGTAGATTAGTATTACGCAATGCAGAATAATAAAACACAACGCAGAATAGTATAATACAATGCAGAATAGTATAACACAATGCAGAATAGTATAACACAATGCAGAATAGTATAACACAAAGCAGAATAGTATGATACAATGCAGAATAGTATAACACAATGCAGAATAGTATAATACAATGCAGAATAGTATAATACGATACAGAATAGTATAACACAATGCAGAATAGTATAACACAAAGCAGAATAGTATAATACAATGCAGAATAGTATAATACGATACAGAATAGTTTAACACAGCAGAATAGTATAACACAAAGCAGATTAGTATAATACAATGCAGAATAGTATAACACAAAGCAGAATAGTATAATATAATGCAGAATAATAAAACACAATGCAGAATAGTATAATACAAAGCAGAATAGTATAATACAATGCCGAATAGTATGACACAATACATTTTACATGAATATACAAATACATACGTACGTACAGTGTAGGTCTACATACATAGGCTACTTGGACGTCATTAAAAGACTTGATCTGACGTTCTGGCAACAATAGCAGGTATTTGTGAACGCCGGTGTAAGCTTACTTTTCGATGAAGAGATTGATGAGGTCATTAGAGTATCGCTAACGAATGTCTTCACCTTGTGACCGGGTCTGGTTAAACTTAATTGCAGAAATATAACCCTCACTGTCGGGCGTTCTCATGGCCAACCCATCTTTCCCTATTCCAGCAAACCGTCTAGATCAGGGACTTCAAGTTATAGACTGCACCACCCTGTGATTAGGAAATCAAGTTATCAAGTCCTTGGTTTTTCCTTTGCAAGGCCAGCAACGCATTGACGCAGACGAGGAAGATATCGCATTTCCCATTGATTCTGCGATGCCTTATTCTGCAAAATGTATTAAATGCACTGAATGTTGTATGTGGACTATCGCTCATAGGACTATCACTCATACGGATAAACGCTGGCAGACTTGGTAGATGTAGACTTGAAGATTGTTCACTACTTGAACGAAGCGTATGAGCGATGGTCCTGTGAGCGATAGTTCTATGATCGATAGTCCTAGAACCCTAAATGTATGTACCTTTGTATGTGTGTATGTAAATATGTAGTTTGCATGTATGTATGTACTATATATGCATGTATGTATGTATGTATTATGCAGATATGTATATATGCTTATTATCTATTCATATATGTGTTTATGTATTTTGCATGTATGTATGTTAGTACGTATGTATGTATGCATGTGGATAGGAATGCATGTATGTATGTATTATGTACATAAGTATGTATGCTTATTATGTATGTATATATGTATGTTAGTATGTATGTATTTTGCAAGCATGTATGTATGTATGTATGTGGATACGTATGTATGTGTGTATGTAGGCATAGTGAAACCGCATCGTATTGGGTCTGTAGTATACGCTTCACGAGCGTATTCGGTTTGAGCAAAACATCATTACGCAGATTATTCTGCATGGCATTATGCCCCGTATTATAAGACCTATTCAGTCTGAATTGCCTGTATACGCTTTATCCCGTTGCGCTCATATATAGACTTGACTCTGTTACGAGACATCATGTTATGCACTTCACATCAATATCGCTGTGACTCTGATATCCTGTTGCTCTGCATCAGTGCGAGGCCTACAAAATGCTGCGCTTCATGACTAATATTACAATGCAGGACTGTGAACATTGCAATGTCATGCTCAGTATAATACTATAATTACGATGTCGTCTAAATTTGACATGCATGTATGTATGTATTTTGTACGTATGTGTGCATGTATGTACATGTAAACATCCATGTATACATGTATGCATGCATGTATTTAGGTATGTATGTATGTATGTATGTATGTATGACATGTATGTATGTATGTATGTATGTATGTATGTATGTATGTATGTATGTATGTATGTATGTATGTATGTATGTATGTATGTATGTATGTATGTATGTATGTATGTATGTATGTATGTATGTATGTATGTATGTATGTATGTATGTATGTATGTATGTATGTATGTATGCATACATGCATGCATGAATGTTTGTATATATGCGTGTACGGTATATATTTATATCTTGCATCATGTGTAACTCTCCGATTTGAATAGCGCCAAGGTAGAATCTCTCTTGAATAGTAGCCATAGACCTGTCATGATGATTATATGCTCAATACCTGTATCCATCGAGACACTCGATATGACACCTTTTGAGTATACCTCGTAAAAAGTGCTTAAGTGGTGTTCAGGTTCACAAAGAACAGAAAGCTAATCGGTGAGTAAATGCTGGTCTTCGTTTCCCAGGAATGGAACGATTGACGCCTACCTGGACGACACACCTGTACTGGAATATGCGAGAACAGCCGTCGATTCCAAGTGCCAGCTGCGTCTAGTCGGAAGGGGATTCGGAGAGGATGCCTACGCCATAGGACTACCAAAGAACTCCTGGCTGAAGGTCGGTTGACCGCCTCATGACGTCAATGAGGGGCATTGACTGCTTCTTCAAAGAGTTTAACTATTAGTTCAATCAATCAATCCAGTTTATTGAACCATTTTATTACAATAATCAGAAGAGTATAGTCATAACAAATATCACTATCACTGCTTTGTATCGATCGAAATGCTATGAATGAATGAATGAATGAATGAATAAATTAATAAATGAATGGATGAATGAATGAATGAAGGAACAATTGAACGAAGAAAAGATGAAAAATAGCGGTAGTGGAAGTAGTGGTTGTGATCGCGTGGTTGTTATTGTTTGTAGTGGAGGTGGTGGTGGTGGTGATGGTGGTGGTGGTGGTGGTGGTGGTGGTGGTGGTTGGTGGTGACGGTGGTGACGGTGGTGACGGTGGTGGTGGTGGTGGTGACGGTGGTGACGGTGGTGGCGGTGGTGGCGGTGGTGGCGGTGGTGGCGGTGGTGGAGGTGGTGGTGGTGGTGGTGGTGGTGGAGGTGGTGGTGCTGGTGGTGCTGGTGGTGCTGGTGCTGGTGGTGCTGGTGGTGCTGGTGGGGGTGGTGGTGACGGTGGTGACGGTGGTGACGGTGGTGACGGTGGTGACGGTGGTGACGGTGGTGGTATTGTGGGTGCGTTGATGGTGCTGGTGTTGGTGGTGGTAATTGGGTGTGGTGGTAGTGGTGGTGGTGGTGATTGTGAACGTGTTGGTGGTGGCAGTGGTGGCGGTGTTGGTGGTTTTGATTCTGAAGAGCACCAGTGTTTCGTGTAGGAGACGCTGACGAGTAAGATCCTCGAATACCACGAGAGCGGATACACGGACGACCTGAAGGACCTGTTCTTCCGACGCAGCAAGTGCAACTACCATTCGAACGACGGACAGCTGCAGGGAGAGGCAGCCTCGATGGAGTTCGACCAGCACGCCGGTCTCTACCTGCTCCTGCTCGTCGGGGTCTTCGTCTGCATTCTCCTCATGCTTCTGGAGCATGCCACCTTCAAATGGATGGTACCCTACTGGAGACGCAAGCCAACGATCAGCTTCTGGAAGAGCCCGTCTATGATGTTCTGGAGCCAGGTGCAGTAGGAGTAGTAGTTTCAGTTTAACGACACTCTGTGTGATGATGATGATGATGATGATGATGATGATGATGATGATGATGATGATGATGATGATGATGATGATGATGATGATGATGATGATGATGATGATGATGATGATGATGATGATGATGATGATGATGATGATGATGATGATGATGATGATGATGATGATGATGATGATGATGATGATGATGATGATGATGATGATGATGATTACGATGATGATTATGATGATGATTTTAATGATGATGGCTACTACGACGATGCTGTGTTATTTCAATTTATCATTATTATTTTTCCCGTGATACCTATGGGGATTACAGAAATTAGGGGAGCTGGAAGCGAATGTCTGATCTCGCATTGATCATCTTTCTCTGCTGAAATCTTGCCTCCTAGTTCTCTGGACAAACTCCAGTGACTCGGTGTGCCAGCTTTCTGCGGTTTTGACTGCAACAGGGACGAACTGATGTGACTGTGAGATCAGCATATGCGCATGTCTTATTATGAGCTGCCTTTTCACTGCCGAACCTGCGCTTTGGAATGTTAATGCTGCGAATGATGAATCCGGCATCGTGACATCCCACGACAAGCAACGACCTCTTGACCAAGGTATAATGGTGACTCCATCAGGCCTTTCACCGTCGGATCTGAAGAGGCCATTGGGCTCTTTGATGACCGGTATTTTGGCTCTAGTGAAAGCCCGCCATATCACGTAATTTACCTTGCCATACCGTTGTTGCCTTCCTGCTCCGTTGAAGCATGAGAATCCGTGATGGCTACTGTCACGCAACATTTACATGTAAGTGGTTCACATAATGCAGTTCCCAACCGGATGCCAGATGCTAGTCTTAGCGCCTCTCCTGACATCCGTAATCCTGCCGCTGTGATGGGGTGTGCAGTGTGCACGAAGCCAGTCTTCTGAGTACGGCTAACAATGGGGCTTTAACCGCATAATCAATAGCTCTTTCTCACAGTCATTGCAGACTTGAAGTATACATACAATACAAAGTCAGTGCGCTGTCCCATTTTCCTTGTATATGGGCTCAATGGGTGGAGGTGCATTCGATCTCAAAGACCTCGTTCTACATGTGGAAGCTTCCTCTACCAATGGATTTGGGGTCGTCCATTAATTATGTCAACAAATTTTAGGCAGTTTTTGACCCCCTCCCCTTGTCAACAACTGTCAAACATTGACGGACCCCCCTAAAAATTAAGTCAACAATCCCAGAACCCCTCCCCTACAAAAAAAAACACAATGGCTCAATACATGTAGAATCATTTTTTCAAATTGTTTTACACTAAGAAATGCAATCTCGAATTTCAAAATATATGAGTTTAGTTTATTACCAGCTTTTTAGTAGTATTAAACATTAAGCACTTTATACATTTTAGCATTAGCTAATGTTTTCGCTACCATTTTGAAGGGTCTGTGTTGATTCATTGGAAAAAAAATTGTTGACGTCAACTTTTACCGAACCCCCTCCCCCTTGTCAACAACTGTCAAACTTTTCCAAACCCCCTCCCCCCCTATTTTGTTGACATAATTAATGGACGACCCCTTTGTGAACTTTTCAGCGACTTCGTGTAGAAGTCGGTCTTCAAGGCTTCGCGTACCAGCGGCTGTTGCCAAAAAGGCGAAATTTTCCAGCATATCGGCATTACAAATGCCCAGACCTCCTTTTCTAACAGCTACAGACCAAACAGCATGCTATTCTTTTCGAGGAGGGCAACCAGCAAGGCGACCCCTTAGGACCACTGGAGTTTGCCTGGCGATAGGTCCACTTCTTGAGAGTCTGACAACCCCATTAAATATTGGCCATTTGGACATCTAACTCTTACTAAACCAATTCGGCTTGATAGAGAAACATGCGCTTCTGTGTGATCTACACTGAATCAGGCAAAATGTGAAGCATTCGTTAGAGGTTATAATGTTGAAGTAAACAAGAATCAGGCCTTCGCCTTAGTTTAAAAATGTAGCCGTTGAAGATATGACATTGCTGGGAGCATCGCTACTGCCAGGCAGGTCTGTCGATAAACCCATTTAGAAAAATATTAAAATGCTGCAGAAAGTTATCTCATGACTTGAGATGCTACACCCACACGATTCATTCACCCTGTTGAGGAGGAGCTTAAGCATACCGAAGCTGCCATACACATTAAGAACATCAGCCAGCTTCTTCTTAAACGATGGACGCGACTTCCAGTAAACCGATTCGGCTTGATAGAGAAACATGCGCTTCTGTGTGATCTACACTGAATCAGGCAAAATGTGAAGCATTCGTTAGAGGTTATAATGTTACAATGAACATCATTGTACTTTTGTTTTTCTTCCAGTAAGTCTTGAGAGCAGGACTGTGTAGTCTTCTCAATTTCCACATGCGCGATACGCTCATGAGTCATGACGGCCCGGCATCACAACGTTTATTCTATTGTGACTGGTCTAATTCCGCCATCTTCTTCCCAAAATTAATATTTAAATTATGTTATAGGTCAACCGCCGTTTAAAATCTCAACAATGTATTTCTGTAGCTCCTCCTCAATAGTAGATTAATTAGGTCAGTAGTAGTCTCCACGAAATCCGTGTCTGTCGTAGGCGTATAGTATTGTTAACCTCATTGTCATTATCATTATCATTGTCTTTATTATTTTTCTTAAATAATATAATTATTAGCATCATTGTACTTTTGTTTTGCAATTTTTGCAATAAAAGCAACGATGATCATTTTTATTGTAAGTAGCCTAATATTTACAAATAACAGTAATATTATAATTACTATTGTTCATATTAGTAGTGTTAACATTACTGAAGTTGAAGTTGCGGCTGCGTCAACTTGATTTTTCTTGAAATAAACGAATATGTGATGATGACGATAATGACGACGATGACGATGACGATGACGATGACGATGACGATGATGATGATGTCATTATAATCGGTTGATATTGCCACGAAATGAGGAAATCCAAAGTCATTAAAGGCATCCAATCATCGTAGACATCTTTTTCCTAACTGAAGAAGATGGTTCGCGTGATCATCGAAGCAAGTAGATAAGCGCTATAAAAGCGATTCGCTTACAATTTCAATGGAGGGATAATGATCATGCGATGTTGTATAGCTGTGGCGTGTCTTCTTCTTCTCTTCTTCTGTAGAGGTTGCATCGCATCATAACGAGTGAACAACTCGTCTCTCCTCACCATTCGGCCAGAGAAATGATTGAGGTCGTTAAGAACCGAGACTTCGCTAAGCTCTTTCAGAAGAGCGTCCGAAAGGTTAGTCAGTACATGCAGCTTTGTATGTTATGTTATGGGGCGTGGTAGCCGATTGGTTAATTCCACAAACCCTTAGATTTAAGTAGTCTATGGTTAGAGCGATCGCCTTGTAGCGTGCAGAGTACTGGTTCGAACATCCCCGAGAATATTGGTTACTGTGTGTAGCGACCGTGAGCATTTGTCCTTCACTCACAATAATGCTCAGTGCAATCGATTGGTGCTTGGTGATGCATGGACATAAGATAGTGGCGTCTTATAAATGGGTAATGATTATAATAATGATAATGATAATGATAATGGTAATGGTAATGATAATGATAATGATAATGATAATGATAATAATAATAATAATAATAATAATAATAATAATAATAATAACTTTTATAATATCTAAGTCCCTGGGGAATGAAGTACCTCAGGGCGATAAATAATAATAATAATAATAATAATAATAATAATAATAATAATAATAATAATAATAATAATAATAATAATAATAATAATAATAATAATAATAATACCTCGGGAAAAATTATAATAATAATATTAAGAACAACAACAACAGCGACAACAATGACAGCAACAACAGAAGTTGTTCTATTGTGTTTTTCTTGTCGCTAATCTTTCAGTTAATATGTTCCGACTGTTATTCTGAGTTCCTGCTTCTTGTAATGCTGCTTGGTCGCTAATTTCCAACCGAGTCAGGTATAAAAAAGACAAGCGGAAGAGCCGAGAGAATTTCAATTCTGCGTCGAGTTATAGTTGTTAAGAGAATTCAACTGTCACTGTCATAGTGACGATCATTGTCATTGCCACTGTCATTGTCATTATCATTGCCAATGTCATTGCCACTGTCATTGTTATTGCCACTGTCATTGTCATTGTCACTGTCAGTGTCATTACCACTCTTATTGTCATTGCCACTGTCACTGTCATTGCAACTTTCGTTGTCATAGTGACGATCATTGTCATTGCCACTCTCATTGTCATTGCCACTGTCAGTGTCATTACCACTCTTATTGTCATTGCCACTGTCATTGTCATTGCCACTGTCAGTGTCATTACCACTCTCATTGTCATTGCCACTGTCATTGTCATTACCACTCTCATTGTCATCGTTAATGTAATCGTTACATGTACATACAAAGCCTTGATTTGTTGCACAAGGAAGCACCATGCAAAATATTTTATTGACCGACCGACCTACTGACTGGCCATGTCGCTTCCCCAGTCAGTCATTCGCTTATTATCGGCCGCGGATTCTAATACAGAGACCCAACTCCCCGTCGACTCATGTTCCGTCTCTCTGATCCCTTTCATTCCACCCCTATCCATCCGCCCCACCCCAGCCCCTTCCCCCATAGCCACCGCGCGACCCAGAAATTCCAGGAAGGCCGTATACGACGGCGGCGGCGGCAGTGCACACAGGGCCTCCTCCGTCAGCACCGCCGCCGACGACGATAATTCGTTAAACACGGACAGACGCCGACGATAACCCGGCTGAGGGTCCGGTCCATGCGTCCCCTGGTCTGCCCGGGGTTTAGTAGGGTCCGCCCGCCCGCCCGCCTGCGGTCCGTCTGTGCAGCCGCAGCGGCCGAAGAGGAGGAGGCGTCGGCGGCGGCGGCGATTGCGCTATGAGCACGGGCGCAATCGATACTCGATCTATGAAATCCTATTACGGTGTTTTCTGCGCTGTTTGCCTGTGCGTAACAAGACCACTGGTCACTGATCAATGGACGCTCGCTCGGTCACACGTACTAACGTCAGGCGCCTTTAAAACTACCAACCCTTTACGATAGACACCAATGCGACCACTGCTGACCGACACAGACGAGTGTCTGGCTGTCGAAAGCACGACGTCTAACCGGACGTTGCGAGCCAGGCCACACTATTTTCACGTGCATGGTTGAAACGTTTTTCTCTTTTGTGAATCGCGGCTCAACGCGTGATGGAAGGCGGACTGGCGGATTGTTGTTGCATGTCTGCCTGAATGATCGTTTATTCTGGAGCACAAACGCGTTTAACGTTTGAATGCGTAGTCGTCGTTGCAATGAATGCTCCATTGACTTTCTAGACAGTATATATATATATATATATATATATATATATATATATATATACAGTCGATACTCGATCTATATATATATATATATATATATATATATATATATATATATACAGTAGGCTATATATACTTACTTGTATCACCGTGGTTGGACTGGGAGCGCCTCTGAGTAGGTTTTCTTGAAGGGGCGCTATATAAATTCATGAAATGAATGAATGAATGAATATAAGTATATACTTCAGGCTTGAGAGAGTAGATATGACGTAAGGGTTTTGTTGAGATAAGCGATCAATGCTCCAAGGTAGTGTGGTGCCTCCACGAAAGCAGTGTATTTTTCAGTCTGTTAGTGTTCCGTGAGATTTACTGTTTACCGACTTCAATAGAATTAAGATTATTTTTGCGTTTGTGTCATAAGTCTCTAAGCGTTGGTTGTTGTCAATGGAGTTCCTTGCCACTGGCGAAAGGCCAAGGTCATGCGTGCGTGCGTGTGCACGTGCATGTGGTTGTTTGTCTGTCTGTGTGTGTATGCTTGTGCTTGTGTGCTTGTGTGTGTGTGTGTGTGTGTGTGTGTGTGTGTGTGTGTGTGTGTGTGTGTGTGTGTGTGTGTGTGTGTGTGTGTGAGAGAGAGAGAGACAGAGACAGAGACAGAGACAGAGACAGACAGAGAGACAGACAGAGAGACAGAGAGAGACAGAGAGAGATAGAAAGATAGAGAGAGACAGACAGACAGAGAGACAGACAGACAGACAGACAGAGTATGTCTGTGTGTGAGTGAGAGAGACAGAGACAGAGACAGAGACAGACAGACAGACAGACAGACAGAGAGAGAGAGAGAGAGAGAGAGAGAGAGAGAGAGAGAGAGAGAGAGAGAGAGAGAGAGAGAGAGAGAGAGAGAGTGTGTGTGTGTGTGTATGTCTGTGTGTATGTGGGTGTTAAAGGTAAGACAGAAGAGACACAAATTGGGGAGAGAGTCAAGGCAAGGAGACGTAAAGACGACGACTAAAACAGATGCAAACTGACAGACAAACAGAAAACGGAAGACTGACTGACATACTTACTTACTTATTCACTGACTGACTGACTGACTGACTGACATACTTACTTACTTACTTACTTACTTATTCACTGACTGATTGTCTGGCTGGCTGGCTGGCTGGCTGACTGGCTGACTGATTAGCATACAGGCAGAAGCAGAGCAGACCAATAAGCTGCACGTGGCGTATATTCAGCCAGCAACAAGAGAAGGCTATTAGACAAACCGGAATTCGTCCATAGACCGGAAATGACGCCGACGAAGACGATAACAGCGAGCGATTGGCGTTTCCGGTGACGCATGCGCCAGAAATTTCCGGTCCCCGAAAGTACTAGATAGCCAGATATTCGGTGAACAAATGGTTTCGAGGAGGTTATTCTGTGATGAGAGAAAGATTCTTAATCAATGCAAGTCTAGAACAGAGAAGACCATTTTGCCAGAAGTCTTTGATAAATGCTACTCGTTTCTAGTGTCTGAAAAATTCAGACCTGGTGCTATTAGACAATAATGCGATGACTAGATCATAAACATAATGTTTCGCAGTTGTCACTGTGGCCTACAGTAAACGGGCAAGATTAAATAAGTAAGATTGCTTTAACAGGGTCTGGTTTTTTCATTAGTCAAATGGGAAAAACGACTATTAAATGGAAAACGAGGCCCTGTTGATGCAATCCTACTTATTCTCGATGGATTGAATGAAGTAATAGTAAAGATTATAACTACCGTTTTCGGGTGTTGCCAGTCCCAAGCCCAGATAAAGGGGAGGGCGGCGGAAATCATCTTTGTTACGACAGATAGCGCCCGATAGCGCATTGGATAACACACTGGCATAGAGAGCGAGAGGTACCGAGATAGAGTACCGTAGGCGGACATGCTTTGTAGGCTGCTATTAGTGCCGTGTATTTCAGACTGTCTGTTCTGTTAGTAGTTAAGATTGATGTCTTTTTTCATTTGTGTTCCTGTGAATTGTTTAAATTGCATAATTGTACACTGTAACCGGTTGCGGTTTGTCAACCGGATTGTTTCAATAAAGAATATATTATTATAGTTACCACTCACAGTGGAAAGATTATTTGTAATATGAAATTGTTTTTGGTTAACGAATTCAATAGCAGTGGCTAATTTATTATTTGCACCACGTATGTCTAGAGATGTTGTTGAGAATGGCTTGATGAGAGAATCTCCTGGAAGGCTTCGTCTCGCTCCATCCAACGGCGTCTGCTGAGTCTGCTCTCGGCTAAATCGGTCGGACGACGTCTCTCGGCCGTTAAGGGCTAATCCTAGAGCGACGGCGGCAATCGATCGACCGATGGTCTTCATCGATTACAGCTTTCCCTCTTTCATCTCTTTTCACGATTTCATTCCATTCTCACTGACAACTCTCTGTCTCTGTCTGTCTGTGTCTGTGTCTGTTTGTCTCCCTGTCTCTGTGTTTCTGTCATTCTATCTGTATGTCTCTCTATGTCTATGTCTATTTCCTCTTTCATCTCTTTTCTTTATTTCATTTATTCTCACAGACAGCTCTCTGTGTCTGTCTGTCTGTCTGTCTGTGTCTCTGTCTGTTTGTCTCTGTGTTTATGTGTTTCTGTCATTCTATCTGTCTGTCTCTCTATCTCTGTGTCTATTTCCCTGTTTCATCTCTTTTCTTGATTTCATTCATTCTCACAGACAACTCTCTCTGTCTCTCTGTCTGTCTCTGTCTCTGTCTCTGTCTCTGTCTCTGTCTCTGTTTCTGTCTCTCTCTCTGCATTTCTCTCTCTGACTGTCTCTCCGTTTCTGTCATTCTATCTGCCTGTCTCTCTGTCTGTCTCTTTCCTTCTTTTCATCTCTTTTCTTGATTTCATTCATTCTCACAGACAACTCTCTCTGTCTCTCTGTCTGTCTCTGTCTCTGTCTCTGTCTCTGTCTCTCTCTGTTTTTCTCTCTCTGACTGTCTCTCCGTTTCTGTCATTCTATCTGCCTGTCTCTCTGTCTGTCTCTTTCCTTCTTTTCGTCTCTTTTCTTGATTTCATACATTCTCACAGACAACGCTCTCTCTTTCTAGTTTTTCTATTCTCCAAGTCTATCTCTGTCTGTCACGCTGCTGTCTCTCTGCCTCTGTGTGTGTGTGTGTCTCTCTCTCTCTCTCTCTCTTTCTAATTTCTCTCTGTCTCTCTGTCTCTCTCTGTTTCTCTATCTGTCTGTAATCTCTCCGTTTCTGTCTGTCTGTTTCAATGGGGTAATCGTAATCGTAAACTCCACATTCATTTCTGAGGCCCCATTTTAAAAACGCGCCGGACACCAGTCTATTCAGGAGCGCTGCGTCGAGTCAGAGGGGTGTCCAGCGATATGAAATGGAGATCCAAGTCCGGTTGCCAGAGAGAGGAGGCAGATGATCGAACTGCAAAGGCAGGTCTCGTTTAGATGCAGAAAGTATGGAAGGCAGAGGATCAAGATGAGCCAGGGTAGGAGTTCTTGAATAGTTCAGACTTTAATTTTGAGTGGAAAGCCTGAGGGACGATAAATAACGAAGCCTGAGGCGGTTGATTGCGAGTCAGTGGTAGTATACCAGCGGAGAAACTGAGAATTTGCGCAATATTTCAGGAGGGAGATCGTTCCAGAGTCGAGGTGCAGTCTAGAAGATAGCTCAGACTGCTCAGTTGGAGAACTTGCGATGATTAGTGACATTGGGGTCGCTGTGTGTCGCTGTCAGCTGCTGGGGAATGTGCCTGCCTACTGTCGGGAAATTTAATTTGTTTCCCCGTTACAGGTTTTCCTGGACCCAGATGTATTCGCTCCACGAACCGATCTTGTTGTTCCGTTTGAGAGTACTTCTACCAAGCACCGTCGTACATGTATCTATAGTTCGATGGTTGAGTCATCTATTCCTGGCATAGCCTCCCTTTAGAAAGATGCCTTTCTGGTTTCAGGAACCACACACAGTTTCGTCAATACTTGACAATTATTGTACTCTTTTCAAGAACTATAGCCTGTGTAGATATCTTAAACGGGCGTTGTATAAATTCTCTGAATGAATGAATGAAAGAATGACTGACTGACTGACTGAATGAACGAAAGAATAATATAAATATAATATTCGTTTGTTAATTTCAAACTGACAAGTACGCAGTAAGATAATATCACATGACATAGTGGTAAGAGATGATAAGAAGTTTAGCATGAATAGAATTTAACTGCATGGCAGCCTGCAAGGCGCCCATCTGTCCTACTGTTTATTTTAACATCGCCCCTTAGGGAGTGGAAGGCTGAGTCAACCTTATGGGGCTATAACGGGTATCGAACCCGCGTCCTTCTGATCTTCGTGCCAGCGTGTTACCTTTTAACCATCTCTCCGCCCCAAGAATGAATGAAAGAATTGATTAAGTAAATGTAGCGCCTTATATTTACCTTTGAAAGCGTCGCCACATGACTAATTGTACCTGATATGAGCAAATGGGCAGAATGAAAACATTTTTGTAGAGTCAAATGAAACAATATGAATGTTCAATAGAACATTATTCCAAGAGCTAGGGGTCGATGCGCCAAAGCGCGTTAACTGGATATCTCCGGAGGCAGCAGAGCGCAGCGATTACCGACCCGAAACGTGGACAAAAGCATGATTTATGGTTGGTCGATGCCAAGGAATGAGGTCCGTCCCAGCAGCAGGAGGAGTTTGAATGATTTTCGTTTCGCGATAGGAAGCAAGCGAGGTATTTGTCATGATAGCTGAAATGATTTTCTCTGGGCTCCGAAAGCCGGTATGGAAAGCCGCGTATTTATAAAATCGACCAAGATGTCACCACTTCAAAAGGCGACAATGAGAATTTTCGACAGTCCTGGCTTATAAATCCTATACGCAGCGTTACAAGGCTATCACAAGCCCTTGTCACTATGAGCCACATATGAGTTATTATTATTATTATCATCATCATCAGCAGCAGCAGCAGCAGCATCATCATCATCATCATCATCATCATCATCATCATTACTCATTTCAATCGATGTCGCTGAGCAATTGTACATGAAAGACTTCCTGAAGGTACTTAAACAGGGAAGGATCGAACCTGTACTCTCCGCGTTACAGGGCGAACGTTCTAACGAACCGGCTACCGTGCCCCAGCCCCACTAAGCAAAACATTGTGGACCGGAGGAGGTTTAGAGGCATGCGTTAGACGAAGGAAGCCGTGCAATGGAGATTCTGGGAATCGGAAACAATCGCCATATTTCGGTAAACTACGGCAATCTAGCAACGACACGGACCGGAAATGAAAACCCGGAATGTCAATTATCGTCTGCAGCGAAGCTTTGTCGCTATGGAAACGAATATTTGGCCGTTATAGATCGAACACGCGGCAACATCAGGCTAAGACATGTGTCCAATTACCAGCAGGTTTTAATATTAATAGCATTTGTAACGTTAATGAGGATGATGAAGATGGTGATGAGAATGATGATAATCAACATCATCATCATCATCATCATCATCATCATCATCATCATCATCATCATCATCACTGCTACTGCTACCACTACTACTGTTGTTGCTGCTGTTGCTGCGCTGCTGCTGCTGATTTTACTACTACTACTGCTACCGCTACCGCTACCGCTACCGCTACTGCTACTGCTACTGCTACTACTACTACTACTACTACTACTACTACTACTACTACTACTACTACTACTACTACTACTACTACTACTACTAACAGCATACATAATGACGATGATGATAATAATAATTATTATTATTACTGCAATGTAATGTAAACACATATTTATATAGCGCCTCTTCAAGATAAACTCATCTGAGGCACTCTCGACCTAATGACGGAAAACGAGAGTCGAGCAAAATGGTTTTCAGGCGCTCGCGGAATAGGGGGAAAGAAAGACCCAGGGGCGGCGCTGGCCGGGGGGTCCAGGGGTCCGGACCCCCCCAGCTGTCGTTCAGACCATTTCTCCAATTCGTGTAAATCCGAATAGATTTTTTTGGTAGGGGGGTCTGGTTTCGCTGACAGCCTTGCAACTAATGTCATGACTTTGTAACTCTTTCCAATATATTAAATTAATATTATGATCATCACTATTTATTAGGTCTACTCAAATTCTTTAAATTATATTTAACTTACTTACTAAACCTCTCTGCACTGCGTGCTTATGATTGGTACGTCATTGGTCCGTGTGTATTAGTGAAAATAATAACAATAATAATTTTTATGGCATAATTAAATTACATATTGATGTTTGATGTTTTCTTCTGTTTCAATGTTTTAACTGGATGTTTACAAAATCAAATTAATTAAGATAAAAAAAGTAATTACTTGTTTGCAAATTTGTTGACTAAGTCAACGTAACAACTAACAAAACAAGTTCATTTTTAAGCTATAAATGTTTAGTTTAGAGTGGCTAAAATGAGCTCCATATGGCAACATTATACTCCAAAAAGCGTTGGCGGCCAGACCCCGCTGGGGAGCTTACGACGCTCCCCCAGACCCCCTAATCGTGGGCAGCTTCGCGCCTTCGGCGCTCGCAGTGCCTCGCACTCGGGCGCCTGCCACGCAGCTTGCAAGTTAATTTCATTTTCGTGGACCCCCCACAACTAAAAACCCAGCGCCGCCCCTGGAAAGACCAACAAGACCATGTCGTGAAATGTTACGCAATCTATTCTATTCGACTGACCACAGCAAAGGTTCTGTGCTGTACTGTGGATGTTCTGGTTGGGGGAACAACCAGGTCATCATGTGAAGACGAGCGAAGAAATCTATGGCCAAGAATGGCTGAGACCGAAAAACACAACTCTCCAAGATGAGATGGACCACAGCCCACAAGGCAATTGCGTATTGGGGTCTTATACTCAATGCTTTTGTGCATTTGCAGCCAGTGCAATTCCTCCCGCATGAAGCTGGATATATGCCCAAACCTAGGTATACCCCAATCAGACAGGCCACAGCTTTTAAGGTAGACTGCAGTTGGTTAATACGGAAAAGAATTAGCCGTTTATACATAGCATAGCTGTACTCAACCTTGAGTATACGAATGCATGGCATTGTATGCATGATGCAGCTTGAATTGTAAACAAACCGCGTATCATGCGTATCTGGCACTGATGATGTACTGGTGTAAGCACTTTCGACATACTCTTCCCACATGCTCTGAAAAGGTCATTTCCTTGTCCAAGGCCACACCTAAATCACGCACAGCGGTAGAAAAAGATACCGCAGGGAAATCATGCTGCTAATTAGGCAGATCGATTTTCCCAAGGTTCAGCCGGAGATGACATCCAGGCACAGAACTCCTCCGATGTAACATAGCATAACAAGGTTTTTTAAGTGGTTCAGAAGACGTGTATACAGTCTGTGTTTGAACTCAATCTGGAACGCTTAATAGCCCCATTTTCCTATCTTTCTCTTAAGAGCTATGGTAGTGTCCACTGAGACAGTACTATCATCCAAACCATTCCACAAGTCTACAACTCTTACACTGAAGAATTTCTGTCCTAATGTTCCTTTCGGCTTCTTAAATAATTTATACCTATGTCCCGAGTTGCCTTGTTTGGAGCTAATTCAAAGAACCTCTCCCACTGTAGCGATTCATTTCCAGTGATAATCTTATAAGCTTCGATTAGATCTCCTCTGCTCCTCCTCTCCAGTGTCCACGCCTTTTCAACCTTTCGTCGTGGCTCAAATAATACTTGTAGCCCCAAGTCATTTTTGTAGCCCTTCTTTGAACTTTCTCCAGCTTTTCCATGTCCTGTTTCCGGTATCGATTCCATACTTGGATGCAGTCTTCCAACTGTGGCCTAACCAGTGACTTGTACAACCTCAGTATTGTATATTTGTCTCTGGTGACTATTGTCCTTCTTATCATACCTAAAGTTGAAGGAGCCTTTTTTCTTATCATACCTAAAGTTGAAGGAGCCTTTTTGATGCTTCAGCACATTGCCTTGAAGATTTTGCACTCTGCTACATAATCACTCCCAAGTCCCTTTCTTCCTCATTCACTTTCAATACCGTACCCCTCATTTCATATGAAAACCTGTTGTTTCTCTGCCTCAAATGCATCACTGAGCACTTTTCCAAAGTAAAGAGCATCTGCCATTCCTGTTACCATCTGAACATTATTCTTAGATCTTCCTGCAGTATCTCCGCTTCTTTTTCATCACCCACTGCTCTACATAGTTTTGTTTAATCTGCAAACTTAGAAATTTTCGCTAAAATTCCATCGCCTATGCCATTAATAAAAAAGGCTGAAGCATTTCTCCATTAAGGAGGAATAGCCTCTACTGCTGGTCCGTGAACATGTGCATGGTATCGTCCGCATGTTGATGAGCCGTAACTTCCACAGAAGAAAGGAACTGGCTTAAGTCGGCGGTGTAAAGAATATACAAGGGAGGCCCTAAGATGGAATTCTCTGCGGAGACCAAGTGGGACAATGGACCAATCAGACCGTGTTGAACCAAAAGCCACAGCCTCTGTGCGTCCAGAGAGACAGGAAGACAACCAAGACAAAGCACGATCCACGACACTGAATTGCGCTCTAACAGAATGCCGTGGTTAGCAGTGTCGAAGGCCGCACTCACATCGGCGTGACATCGCTACCTACTAAAGACGACAAACATTAATTTTCATCTCCCGTGCCTTATATATAGTAACTCACACACCTTCACACACTCTAAGTCATTGCCAAGTTACATTTAGTTATCTGTCTAAAGTTCTTACATTTAAGTAACGGCTATACAATACAATTACAATACAATTAAACATTTGTAACGCGCTTTAACAAGACAAGTCTTGCACGAGAGCGCGTAGTGTAGTCTCAAGATGTTAAATGTCGTTTTGTACAGAGTATAGACATTACATATTAACTATAATTTATTAACTCTTGTTTAATCACAATGTACCTGATAGCGGTGTGACTATCAGTTTTTTGTTGTTACCAATAAACGAATATTATAATAATAATAATTACATACCGATAGCTGAATTTTCTTTATAATCTCCACTTGTACTCAACCTTAGAAAATACTTGGTCTTATAAATGAATCGCTTTTTTACATACTCTATGTACCAGATAGCGTTGTGCCTATCTGCTTGTATACCAATAAACGAATATAATATATAATGAGAAGAGTCACATGCTTTCAATCAACAGCCCCCAAAATGTTATGATCCGCGTGTGTGTGTGCATGTACTTATGTCTGTATGTATGCATGTATGTATGTATGTATGTATGTATGTATGTATGTATGTATGTATGTATGTATGTATGTATGTATGTATGTATGTATGTATGTATGTATGTATGTATGTATGTATGAATGTATGTATATATGTGTGTATGTATGTATGGATGGGTGTATGTATGTATGTATGTATGTATGTATCTATGTATGTATATGCTTATGCTTATGAAGACACTTAAGTACACGAACATTAAGAGTACCTCATATCAAAATGCCTCAGGACATCCGTGTGTTACTGTCTAGTATTTATTTCGGTATGTAGTCACTGGTTAACGACGCCGTATCATAATAAAGCTGATTAACATCGCCCTCCTCCTTATCCAGGCTTGGGACTGGCATCACCTGAAATCGACAGTAACGGATTTCTCTGTAGCCTATTTCTAGAGTTCGAAGTAGAAAAGTAGGTTGTGTGAATAGTTGGTTGACTGGTTTTTCTTCGTCATAATCCTCATGCTTCGGTTTTAACGGTGATCAATTTCTGTCTGATTTTCTTTGAATAGCAAGAAAAAATCGCTCGAAATCGGAAGAATCTATTCAACGTTGTCGAACAGTTAAAGTGGTAGGTCTTCTACACAATTCTGTTATTAAAATAATAATATTCTTTATTGAAACAATCCGGTTGACAAACCGCAACCGGTTACAGTTATGCAATTGAAACAATTCACAGGAACACAAGTGACAGAAGACGTAAATCTTAACTACTAACAGAACAGACAGCCTGCAATACAATACACTACTACAATACACAATACAACACAATTAGTAATTAGCAGTTTTTATAGCGTTGGTATCTAGTGTGTATAAGGAATCAGAGGCCGTTGACAATCGAAGAGCAGAGGTGAATGTCGTGTAGTGCAGTCACAATCAGTATACAACTATACATCAATGGTGACAACAACTCTGAACACCTGATAGTTCTATCGTACTGCTTTTCTGATTCCTAACTATTAAGACAGCGACTATATAGTTTTAGTTCCCCATACTAGAACAGCTATGGCCCAGTCCCGTTCATTTAACTCAATTGGTCCCTCTCTTTGGAATGCGCTGTCTCCATCTACTCGCTCTCGAATTCTAGCTAGTAACCTCTCTTCCACCTTTGCTTTTCTCAAAACCTTTTTCTTCTCTTGTGGCCTTGCGCACTGGGAGCGCCTCTGAATGGTTCACCCTATGAGAGGCGCTTTATAAATGTTTGAATACAATACAATACAATAATTATGCAGAAAGAAGTCTGCCGGTTTGGCTTAGCTGTGCTGGGTTTTCCATTCAGTCAAGAAGGCCGAGTTTGGTAAGGTAAACAGGGATACCTGTCTTGTCTAGTCCGTCTCTCTGTCTCTGTCTCTCTCTCTTTGTCTGTCTGCTTCTGTCTGTCTCTTGGCACTCAGTTCAGCAACCTAGAATTCCACACTCTACGGTTGGAGTGTGAGTCTGCGCATGGATGATCTGGTGATGTTTAAAATTTTACTGAATAGGTTTCTGTTATCGCCAAGTCTGAGAGGACGAAAGCCAACATCGCGTTCGTCTTAAATTAAATATTCTGCTCAATATCGAATTTAAACTCAGTCAATTCATTTTGGAAGACTTTCTCAATGTCCACACTCATCTGCCTCCAGCAACATCAACGATCAAAGCTACTGAATTGCCACGGCTGTGAGCGGCGCTATATAAATTACTAATTACATTACATTACAAAAATCAGTTAGATCTGATTGATCTTAAGATCGATGTGATTGACTTTAGGAAGAATCGACCTGACGACACTACCCTTCGACCGTCTACCCTGGCCACTGACATTTCCTTCGAGTCGACCCAGAGCGGCCAAGTGGCTCCCTCTACGATCGTCCAGGACGACAGCTGCTCCAGTTTCCAGAAATCCCCCGAAAGTGACGACCTCCTCCCATCGCCAGGCGGCGCCAGCGGTCGTCAGGCCGCAGCAGCAACGTCACTTCCGTCCGCCGCCGCTGCAGCTCCGCCGGAAGTCGCCGACAGCGTACGGTGGCGAAACCTACGACAACCGCTAGTCCGCTCAAAACGACCGATAGATTGCAGTCCGCCGCCGGAAACGGAAGCAGTGGACGACGGGACATCCGTGTTTCCCGCGTTTCGGGGTCATCTCGGGTCACGGCTGTCGCGCAGGCGCAGTGACAATCGCCCCTCGTCGACGGCGAGTCCTTCGGAGTGGCGGAAGCGTCTACGGCAGCTGTCTGTCCACGAGAGTCCCACAACGACGCACGCCCTTCCAAACGGTATGGTCCTCCTTTCACCGAACGGGGGTCTCGGTCGGCCCCCGCCTCCCCAGCGTCGCCGGGCAGGGAGCGAGTTCCTTCTGCGGCCTCGGCACAGCGGCCGATCGAAAGGACAAGGGGAAGGCGCCTGCGTCGTTGGTCAGAAGAACGCCGTCGAGCGAATGGTCTCTCTGCCGATCGGGATCCTTCAGACGAACCGGACTCCTCACGGGGCGAGAGGCGACGGCGAGGGGCGCGCCACGACGACGGGGGACATTCCACCCGTGAAGGGACGAGCAATAGGTCCGGACGTGGCCGAGCTGAACGCCCTGACGAAGGAAGAGCTCTTCCTCATGTGGAAGGCCTCCGAAAGGGAACTAAACACGCGCCTCGTCGAAGCGCTCCGCCAAAAGACCGAAATGCAGGAGAAGCTGGATTCCGTAGCGACGACGTCATAGTGACGTAACGTATTTCACGCATATCACGTGACCAGCGGTTGATCGTACCAGTGCGCGGAAGATTATGTGGTGATTTTGTCGAGTTTCCTGCAGGCGTTGCTATCACGTGTCACGCCCTGACAACCAGCTGGAAAAGTAGATCCGCTGTCATGGCAACAGGCGATGGCGTCACACCAAATTCATTTCTGATCGATGCGAGACACCGCAAGACTCGTACAGCAAGCCGGACTCCTATAGCAATCCAAACCCTTTTACGGATTGTCATTTTTGCGCGATTCGAGTCGGCGTTTCTATTTGCCGGAAGTTAGATGATTGGCGATGACGTCATTAGAGAGAAATCGGCGTCGGCAGCAAGAGCAGACTTCAATGGTTCCATCTAGCGGACAAATAACGTGCCTTCACCACTGCGGGTCGCTACCCACCCAAAGGCAGTGGACCAAGGATTCGGATTTTGAATGTGTCGATTCCTGTCTCCACTTGACTCCGAACTACATTTGACATTAATTGGTCCTCAACTGGTCCGTATCATTATTCCGTGATCTACATGTTTGTTAAATGATGATGATACACTCGAAACTTGACGAGCGTGACATCAATCTATAATGAACGAACAGGGTTGAAATCTGCAGGCTGTGTACTAGACACGGATGAGTGTAAGAAATGACCGTGGAAAGATGGTATGTGGTCAGAAATAAGAGCAAGGGAGTGAAAATCATTCGTCTGAATAAGGGCTTGACAAACACGAGAAAGAAGTTTATTCGCAATTAAATACACACTTGGAAAAACTTAAAACAATGCGCTGCAGAACTGGAAAGTCACTTGCGCAGAAGGTACGTTACGATGGAAATGGCTGCAGATCGAAGCAGAAATATGCGCTTGCCTATGAACAGGAGTTACTGCGGTACGAATACATGAAAACTTTCTGTGAAATGAAAGAAACAGAGGGAATGGATTTGTTTGTTATGAGTCACAAGTAATAGAAACATGAAAAATATAGGCTAACAGAAAAGTAGAAAACTCTGAGGATGCTTTTGTTGTTAGAGGGAAAGACTAGAGTTGAGTGGAAACTTACTAAACGTAGATTTTGAAAGCAGCTTGGATGTAGGCCTACACAGATGATTCAAAATCGTTTGGAAAGACACGCGAGTTGAAAGAAAAAATCCATTGAAAAAGAAATATTGTGAAAGGTAACGCGAATACTAGAATGAGTAGCCTATAGGCCTATGAAATTGCAGGAGTAAAGGAACAAACACTATATACCTCAAAATGCAGACGCGTAGGCTATATAGGACCAAACAGACTTTGGAAGGGTTGTTTAAAACAGGAGAGACATTGTTCACAAGATCAACTCACGTATGCAAGCGAGAAACCAGCCACAATTGTTATAATATTTACACTGATGTTCTGACGTCATGCGTGTAAATTCTGGCATTTTCTCCGGTTCTTTTTCTAGAGTTCTAAGTCTCTTGGATTAACGTAGGATCAGTATCTTACACTGAACTCGAGATACCGTTTACCTGCATGGAACGAAATCATTTCGAACTGTGATGAGCTTTTCTAATGCGCTACCTGTACAAAAGTCTTAATTACATGTAATATAGTCTAGCCTTGTGACAGCATTAGATATTGACACATGCATGCGACTTGCCTGTAACAATACGGGCAGTCAGCCGGGGTCGTATTAACGTAAACACGGTATCACAGGTTTTCTTTGCAATATTCAACTTTCGGACCTGCAGGGCTGTCAAGCGTTCACAATAATCAAGCGAAATCGTATCCAAATGATAGCACCAGACATTTTAATCCAGCGTGGAAACATGAAATGGGAGCTGTATGTAGAACACCATGGACAGCGACTCCAAGGATACAGCGAATAACCTGGTTCTGCCTCTATTTCTCTCACAAACCAGCCAACCGATGATGAGACGGGTCTTATTTTATGCAGAGTCATCGTAAGACTCCAAATTAAAATCAAAATTCTCTTAGTTCTCTCTCTGTTCATCGTCGATGTGTGATTAAGCTGTTTTGACATCACTGTATCCTCGATTCCTTTCTCTGGATGATTTTAATATTCATACGGAGTTTAATAGGCTACTGTCTTGTCGTAAAAAGAGTTACCCGTACTTCACCTGCACGGATGAACAGAAGGGCAGTTTTACTGCGATACAGCTGATACCTCCTTCAACTACGTCGAGGACTGGACCTCAGAAGTATAGGTCTATAATAATTGCATCGTGTATACCTTAATCTGAGCTCTATGATACTACCCTTCCCTGCAATTAGCATGTCAACATTAAACCCAGCCGCTAGCGGAGATCCTTTTAGGAGTTCGTTCCAGAGAGCTGGTACAGCGTAGATTAAGGAGCGGTTGCAGAATTTGAGAGAGGAGCTGACTGGAGGCCAAGGTGAGAAAGGTGTGATGAGGAACGAGTAGATCTGGGCGGTTGGATAGTAATTAGCTGCATGCGGATGTAAGAAGGTTAAGAGGCTTGAAGGGATTTGTAGGTAAGAGACGCAATTTAGTCGCTGATGCGCTAAGGGCTGCAATGCGTAGGACCCTATACAGAGACTATACAGAGACTGGCCCGGGTCGGGAGCGCCTCTGTTTTTGAGTGGCGCTATATAAATGCTTGATTAGCCTACGATTACGATTATACAATTATTGAGCATATGACTTGTGCTAGCCAAAGTATTCAATTGTCTTGATTATGTTTTTCGGTGAGTTTTAGGCGATCAGATTAGGTCCCATACGGTTCCACGTGTCGCTATAGTAGTTTAGAATTCATGTTAATGGTGCATTTTGCGATTCTCTTGCACTACACTCTCATTGCAATGGTAAAATATGCAACAGAAATCACTCTATAGCCTATAGGATCTGTCGTATTGGGCGCCAATTGATCGCTAATCTTGTTTCGATAGTTTATTGATTATATAATACACTTTGACTTTATGTAGGAGGAAGAAACAAGGAACCACTTGATCAACACCCATATTCGCCTTGTTTGCAATATTTAGAACGTCGTTCGAACTGTACTTGACAATATCCGATGTGTTTTGCATATGTACACATTTTAGAGCATCGAATTATCAACTCTTTTCGTCGTCGATTTTGTTGAAAGTTTGTCAATATGTCTCATTCATCAATCAAATACGAACTTATAATGAATAACTAATTCAAAGATTTAACATGATCCCATTGGGCGGGCGGGCTGAGTTGGGTGACATGAACGACCATCCAAGTGCTAACCCTGCTCGGCATTGCTTAAATCCACTCAGCGTATTATCCACAGATTACTGTGGCGCCGCAGTTTTTTTTTACGATGGAGACAATTTTTCAATACAGACTGTTCATGCGCTCTCTTATTTGCGGAATTCCACAAAACTGTTCTTGGATCTCTTTTGTTCATCTTGTACAGTAGAGCCTATTGCACTCAGCTCACTCATTTAAGCATTGTAACCTGACCATCGCCTATATCCTTCCCAATCTTTGTTCACTACGGAACCATTTTGAACTGAAAAGTTTATGACAGAACCCCAACCTAACCAAACTATATTCTGCATGTGATGTAGACCAATATAGGTTTAAAAGTTAAGTAATAACAGTACAATGAGTAGGCCTATAATATAGTTTTTAATCCATAAAATGTAGATTAGAGATCATTTTAAAAGAAATTTTCGCCAAAGAACCATTTTTTGCCTCGTAGTCTGATTTCTAGCGTAACAACACATTCAAATAACACTATCAAATTTCCACATGAAACCCTATAGGGTTCCGTGGAACTCACTTTGGGAAACGCTGGCATATATACTGACAATGTTCAACTATTCATCTGTTTCTCTCCAAATTGTTTCTCCGACTTCATAGATCATCTCCCCTGGATGACATTTAGTCTCCTATGCCTGAGCCCATCTAATACCGAACTCATTATTCTAGACCTGCGTATTTCGTAATCATCTTAACAATTTTTGATCCCTTTATTAACGTCGGCTTGAACTCTGCATCGACCCACACCTTCACTACGAATAATTCTCCTGTCCGCAACTTGAGTGTAAATATTTTGTCTAAACCATCAGCTTCTCCAACCATATCATCAACCTTTCGCGCTCTTGCTTCATACATATCCGTGACCTTCGCAGAATCCGCCATTCTATACACTTATGCATATAGACAGGCAGGCTGCCATACGGTCATGGAAGTCAAACAGAGGGACTCTAGAACAACGCAGGCAGTAATAACAGACCGGCTGGCAGAAATATCGAGACAAGTCGAAGCAAAATTTCACAGAGCCCTTTAAAATAAAATGGGGGCCAAACATCATGACCTGCAGGCCCTATAGCTGTGCTCAAACGTTTTTGCTCCAAAGATTAAAAGCCAATATAGACCCGCACACACCAAATACCAATTCTCAGCCACACTCGTAGGCCTACTCGTCGCTTTGATATAACCCCCAACCTTATCTAGGTAGTCTCAGCATTGACGGTCCCAGTCTAAATATCTTCTGTTGGCTAGCAGCCAACCAAGTTTCCGCACATTTATTGGCTGTCAAGCTCGACCCAGAGTTTCCAACACAGTTTATCAAATTTCCTCGAAGTTCGGGGAAGAAAGGTCCGTCTAGTAGGCCTACCCTTCTGCTTTCAAATGCCATCAAAAACTGCACTGAATCCCAAGAAGACTCGTTCAATCATACGTGAAACATAGTAGCCAATTAGTGTGAGACACGGTAACCTATTGGTTGGAGCGCTCAACCTGCAACTAGAAGAGTACGAGTTCGAGCCTCTACTGAGACGGTTACTGTGTAGTGACCTTGAGCAAGTAGGTCCTGCTTCACGCGCAACTGCTCAGCGCCTTCGATTGGTGCTTGTTAATTAAACAGTGGCTCTTAACAAATGCATAGAAATTATAATCAGCAGGACCTATTATTATCGTTCAAAACATTCGAGAATTAACGAGCAAAATCAACATTATCACGAAATAGTCCATAAAAATAAGATAATTATGTTAAAGACATCCATTTTAGCGGCAGCGACACATAGCGAGCTCAATATGATTGCTGCTGCCAATGTATGGCATTACTATGGCAATATAGCGATTGCAGACTTTAATATGGATGCAATGCTAGCCTATATATTTTTGAATGATAGCGATGCACGGATATTGTGTTCTACCGCTAGAGATGTCTATGGTTACAGAGAACTGACCGATTATACTATATGGTAGACCACAGTAGGGGTCTGCGGGTATACCCGTACCCGCGGGTTTACCCGTACCCGACCCGTACCCGCGAGTCGGGTACGGGTCGGGTAGACATTTTACGGGTCGGGTCGGGTACGGGTAGGAGCATTACGGGTACGGGTATACCCGGTTTTACCCGTACCGAAGTGAAGTTTTGGGGTCACATGTAATAGTGAGTCTTACACTTTCAAAGACTTACTATAACTGCTATGGCGGTATCGTGTCTGAGTACCACATCCTTCTGTTAACCTATGTTCGTGCACCTTAGTAAGCTTGACATTCATTTACAGATGCTCAATTTACAGCTACAAAATGACTTGTTTCCATTAACACAATCCAATCGTAGTGTTTTTACATATATCTAATCGGAGTTTCAGCCCCGACAACCGGGACCAGTGGTCGCTGATGCCGAGCCTGGCAGTTCAGCAGCCGTGTTTTCTTTAAAACAGATTGATGCAGTTATGGTAGTTGAGGCTAGACATAGTTGAAGCACCAGGTTTTTCATTCATTTACCTCTGATAAATACTTAAATTATTCAATTAGCGGTATTTTGTGGCAAAATGAGGTGTTATGGTTGGCTGCATAAAACTCATCGTGAGAAGGACTAGTAATTACGTGGCGGGTACGGTACGGGTACGGGTATACCCGCGGGTACGGGTCGGGTTGGGTACTAATTTTGAGTACGGGTCGGGTACGGGTACGGGTAACGGTCCTTTTTTACGGGTACGGGTCGGGTAGCAAAAATGCTCTACCCGCAGACCTCTAGACCACAGTAAGTTTCCTTCGTTATTTCTGTTGTAGCCTCTAGTCCAATGCATAACACAAATATGTTGTTCTTCTTGGCTCTTTAACATATCCAATTACGTTGCTCTACAACATCTACTGCTTAGGGGTCGTCCATTAATTATGTCAACAAATTTTAGGCAGTTTTTGACCCCCCCTCGCCCCTCGTCAACAACTGTCAAACATTGACGGACCCCCTAAACAATTATGTCAACAATCCCAGAACATCCCCCCCCCCTAAAAAAAGAAACACAATGGCTCAATACATGTAGAATCATATTTTAAAAATATTTACACTAAAAAATGCAATCTCGAATTTCAAAATATACGAGTTTAGTTTATTACCAGCTGTTTAGTAGTATTAAGCATTATGCACTTTATACATTTTTAGCATTACTTAATGTTTTCGCTACCATTTTGAAGGGTCTGTTCTGATTCATTGGGAAAAAATTTTGACGTCAAATTGTACCGAACCCCCTACCCCTTTGTCAACAACTGTCAAACTTTTCCAAACCCCCTCCCCCCATTTTTTTGACATAATTAATGGACGACCCCTTAGCAGTCGTCGGCAGAGTAGGGATCGTATACAGATGTGTAGGGTCGAATTCTTGCGGGCCTGCAGAAATGATCTAGCTGGTCTCTGTGACGCGGCTTTTGTGTGGTGCTGAGAAATTGCGGACATTCACTTTGAACTACAAGGGACATCAAAGTGAACGACAAAGTAATAGGTTGATTGCCATTTATTCTTTTCCCTTTTAGTCTAATATTCCTTTTAAAGTACCAAATGATCCTAATTTACTGCATTTTGTTCTCTCTTGATTCAACTCACTTTTTCTCTTGCTTCTGCCAAATATTAGTTTAGAGCTGGAGCGGCAGTAAACACCATTTGTTTCGTGATAAACGACATTCACTGTAACCTACAGGGCCTACAGTCGTACAATAACATGGTCATTTATAGAAATCAGACGGCAATATCAACTCACTGTTAGTCCTGCCACACGATTTATGACTGTGGCTCATGACCTTGCCATTCTAATTTTAGAGCGTGTCTTGCCCAGATTTATTAAGCCGGGCGCGCCATCGACGATAAGTCGGTTGATACAGGTCTACGTCAATCGTGCACTCCTTTAAAGCAGTGAAGGCCTATCCAGAACGGTTGCACACATACAATGTTTATTCAGAAAGTTGAGGCATTACGGTAGACTACGCCATGTGTGCCCAGAGAAAGGTGTGCAGGAGGTGGAAGCATAAAAACCCGCAGCACATCATGTCGTCTTGATTTTGGCAAGAAGTGACATTCAGTTCATTCATTCATTCATTCATTCATTCATTCATTCATTCATTCATTTCAAGCATTTATGTAGCGACCCTTCAAGAAGCCTACTCAGAGGCGTTCCCAGTCCAACCACGGTGATACAAATAAGTCTTAAGGAGCCTGTAGAACGTAGATGAATGATCCCTATAGGTAAAAGGCATATCTCCAATAGGAGACCAGTTGTGAATTTCAGGAGTTGCAAGTGCCCAGTACAATGTACGTCTTGTCCCTATTGGCTGGCACTCGTGACTATAAGCAAACACGTGTTACTTGTTACCTCGGGTAAATAATAAAAATAGGTTCAAAATGATGAAGATGATGGTGGTGGTGGTGGTGGTGGTGATGATGATGATGATGATGATGATGATGATGATGATGATGATGATGATGATGATGATGATGATGATGATGATGATGATGAGCATGATGACATTAAGACGACTTATATAGCGCCTGTTCGGCAACCTGTCGGCCGGCCCCCAGCAGGTAAAATGCTCTCCCAGGGCTACCACGGAATCTCCAGTCATACTATACTTGAAATAAATCACATTCTGGACTGGGACGATATTATGAGTCTCTCTTGCCAGACAACTTATGTCTACGTGCTCTCTACAGTAACAATAGTGTCTGACGTCAGCAGGATAACACTTTCTGTAGAGTACTAAAGGGTGAACGACTTGCATGCTATGACATCATAGGCTACTGTTTTTGCATTAAGAAATGTCCACCGTCGAAGGTAGGCGACGTCGGCGGCAGAGGTCTGATCTTGTTGAGCAGCTGGTTCCAGGGAGGCAAGCAGGGCTTTAGAGCCCTCCGTCGAATCCACTGAACCACGTATCTTGCAACAATGAATCACTCTTCCGTTCACCTCCCTCCCATCCCTTCCTTGCATCGGTTAATCTGTGCTTTTCCTCCGCTTCCTAGTATGCCTGTCTGTTTGCGTCGCTCCTTCTCTGTTCGCTTCTGTTCTTCTGCCTGTAGGGCTACGTCCTCCTCTAATATATCTCGGTCGGCGCTGTAAATTCATCTCCAGAGCGGTTCATCCCATCAATTCCCACTCTATCGGTTAATCTCAGTATTCGATTAGTCCTTCGATCTACTCGAGTCTGTTCGCCCATTGTTTGTGCGTGTGTGTGTATATATATATATATATATATATATATATATATAATGTGTGTATATGTATGTGTGCGTGTGCGTATGTGTGTGTGTTTGTGTGTGTGTGTTTGTGCGTGTGTGTGTGTTTGTGTGTGTGTGTGTGTGTGTGTGTGTGTGTGTGTCTGTCTGTCTGTCTGTCTGTCTGTCTGTCTGTCTGTCTGTCTGTCTGTCTGTCTGTCTGTCTGTCTGTCTGTCTGTCTGTCTGTCTGTCTGTCTGTCTGTCTGTCTGTCTGTCTGTCTGTCTATCGAAAGGGACTAATTAAGAGACGAACGATAAATTATTGCATAATCTACTGACTTCCATATTATATAATTATGGTCGAGCTATGAAACGCGTTAAAAGGCATTAACGAATGACCTGCCAGTCCAAAGCCACGTACGTGCATACATACGCAAATACGATCGGATTAAATCAGACCACTCCTATAATAGATCAGCGGCATCCCATGGGAAACAAGGTCTACGCCAAAGAACACTGCTTCGAACAGTACAGCATAGGCCTAATTGGTCGTTAGCGATGGAGCCAGCAGATGGGGCTTTAGGGTTGTCCGTAAAGGCGAACTAGGAAAACTGATCTACTCCCCTTCGTCCCCTTGTCCTCATCTGGAATCACCCTCACCCATCCCCGTCCACACTCCAACAGATTAATAATTCCTATTTTTTAGTTTAAAAATTTTTCTCCCTCTACAAAAATCCTGGCACTGAGGATTAAGCAACCTATCATGTCACCTTCAGCGCTCGTTCCCGCGACTGGCGCGGATCCCAACAGCCGCCAAGGCTTTTGGAAGCATTTTACATTATAGGCCTATAGGCCTATATGGACTTTATGGAGCCTGTTGTTAGCGTTCTGGGATCCGTTTTCAGCTAATAGGCCTATCTGAATGATTATTTCAAACGCAAAATTGATAAAAGTTTAAATTTTATATATTTTTTATTTTTCAGGTTATTTTGACTAGTTTTGATCAAAAAATAAAACTGTGGAAAACGTCCTAGCCATTCATTGTTAAAAACTAAGATGATAGGTAAACGCGAGAATCACGCTCCGACCACATGATAAACACACCGCGGTGTCAGTAGATAACAAGTATTTATAAAGTACACAGTGATGACGAAGACGATGACTATAATTATAGTTATTTATAGCACACAGTGATGACGCAAATGAGACCGCGCGAGGGCGCCATCTATAGCTTGATTACATATTGCATAGACTAATATCGCGCGTTTCAAGAGGCTCGGTAGAAATACTAGTCGACTCATAGATTTAAATTATAAATTGTTATTCAGTAAATTGTTCTTTTGAAACAGAGTATTTCAACAAGTTAACTGTCTTTCAAGTTGACAGATTCAAAAGGTTCAGTATATTTATATGCCTCAATTGTAAATGTTCACGTTCTCTATAGCGACCGTTATGGCCTCGTTTGAATAGCCTTTCATTTCGCATTAGGCTTAGGCCTATAGTTGGTTTAAAAAGTTAAGCAAGTGGTGTGCAGCTAGTAAATTAGGGTCATTTTTAGCCAACACAACTCGCTTAGTCAAACCAAAATCGATATAGGCCCTAGGCTAGACTCGCTTTCAGGTCAAGATCCAAAGGGATCAGGCAGGCAGACAGTCAGACGACGAAGGTGAATGATGTTAGAATTGAAACGGCGAGGGAGGTAAGGGAAAGAGGATCGAGGAATCAGGATAGGATGGTGAAAACAGTGTTTCGAAATTTGAGTGCAAAACCTCTGGAGAGATAGCAATTGTATTGACTGGCCGTCTACATTACACAACGAGCACCTTATTTTACAGGTGTAGCGCTGAAAGATAAACCCGATGCTCAATGGTCTTTACTCGTTAGGCTATTTCTTGTGTTAACGGGCAAAGACCAACCAACGACCTCTCGAGACCAACGACCTCTGGCAAGGACCATTTAAGTAACGGATAACAGTGCTAACGGTTTCATGACGTAGTTGGATGTCGTGTTGACCCAACATGTAGCATCTATGGCCGTAATGATGGTGGACTGGGCAATGTTTTGTTTAGGAAGGGGATAAAAGTTTCTATTTTCACGGCTGAATTGTATCGATGGCCCTGACAAACTCATCCAAGCATCCCGTAAGACGTTTTATACGACCGTCGTTGTTTGTCAGCTATGAGTTTATGTTATGAGAAGGTTTAAATGTGGGAATAAATTGTGTTGTTTATGATGTCGTGGCCGTTTAACACAGACAGGTATGGTAAAGGACTGTTAAGGTATTCGCAGGATCGCCGATTACAAGTGAAGTTCTCGAGTATTTGCTATTGACAGTGCCCGATCGGTCAACTTAGACGAGGCAACGTTGATATATGTAGAAATCGACAACTTTTCCATAGTTCTGCAACGCATTGCTTGATTGGAATGACTCACCGGAGTTCAAACCAAGGAGACGTATGAGTAATCAGTTAGAATATTACTTTCTGTTTGATGACATCATGGCAAATTTATAGTATCAAGGGCTGAAGGATTGTACAGTATGTTTGGGCATGCTGCACGGACGCCAGACGGTACCAGGTTTTCTAATGACGACACTAACCCTGACCCTAAACGACCCTCATGCCACCTAACCTAACCCTAACCAACACTCACGACACCAGTAAGCTTACGCACTGTAATCTTCAGCCCCTGAGGCGAACATTTAGTATCGGGGTGCGTAAGTTTACGGGCGTCGGACGGTATCTTTTGGCATGCTGCGCGGAAGGTACGATGTTTTCTAAAGACGACCCTAACCGACCCTCACGACGCTAACCTTATCCTAACCGACTCTCACGACGCCTAAAATGACGGGAGAAAGTACCCCCCCCCCCCATTACTAAATGCTTACCGCCCCGATACTATAAGCTTGCCGACTTGATCACATTAAATTAAAATTTTATTGCATAGCTTAGATTTTAAGTCATGTTAAGTGACTGAGTTACTTTTAACAGCTTCAGTAGTGTCCACTGAGACACAACCATAATTTTAACGTAGTGTTATCTTTCAAACTATTGTATAAATGTACAAATCTTGCACTGCTAACTATTAAAATGTTTGGGACAAATTTTGAAGAGCTATTGTCATGGTGCTGGTTTCTTTCCAGTGATAATCTTATAAGTGTCAATCAAGTCTAATTTGGGCCTTCTTACTAGTATTGTTAACGCATGATTTCAACTTTGCTTCATCCCAGATCACATGTAGGTAGCTTAACTGTTAGAAAGACATGCATCAGCACCTTACAATGCATTTTATAAATGTTCTGATAAATGCATGACTAAAACAAAGGTTTTAACTTTTTGTTAAATTGTCATCCCTCACAACACATTAACCGTAGTTCAAAGTAGTAAGTAAATAAGTGTAGCCTTTATTACTCCATTAGCAGACGCACAATGGGACATCGAAATAGAATGTAAAATAACACATAGAACTAGTATTAACGTATAGTAATAATAATGAATAGTAAAGTTACAACACATGTTAATAAGCGTAAAGCATCCTGGTAATGAATCCCTATCTAGTGGCTCAAAGTTTCATGATTTCAGGAAGACAATTCTCAACAATAAGACACTGAATATCTTTAGGTTTTTGCAGAAAAGCCCTTCTATCCATGTAGAATTTGTTCAGTTGAAATATGCAAACTGTGTGTGGTGCTTGGCATATCTTCTGCTGTACCTTGCATTTACTTGGTGTTCGTGCATATCGTAAATGGCTTACCATTGACATGTCAGGAGTGGGGTTTAGGGTAATGGTAACACTCTGGCACGAAGAGTAGAAGATCAGCATGGATGCGTGATCGATTTTATTTAATAATAATAATAATAATAATAATAATAATAAATTCCCGATACCCTCCCACAGTTCAACTCAGCCTTTCATTCGCCAGATGGCGATGGTAAAATGAGCAGTAGGACAGATAGCACCTTGCATGGCTGCCATACTGTTAACTTTGACTTCTTTAATAACTTGTGATCATCCATTCATACTACGACTTGTAATCATACTGCGGTATGTCAGTTTGAAGTAATAAACGAAGATTATTATTTTGTGCTACAGCCTTTTCAGGTTCTATCGCAGCTGTCGGTCGACGCGGCCAGCTTCATCCCATGTCAGCCAGGTCCACCTATCTATGAAAACCCTGACCACCAGAGGGCATCAACACCCAACATACCACCCTCAACTACCAATCAACTGCCAAGCTATGTTGTCAACTGCTATCCATTCATGGATATAGACCCAAACACAAGGTTTGCTCAAGGATTTTCTTTCTATTTAAATAAAAACTAAGTACGATGATTTTTTGCTCAAGTCAGTCATGCTTAGTGCTTGGTGATGATGAGTTCTCTACCTGAAGGCAGGTCCATTGGCTTTTATGCTACCCGAGGAAGAGATGAGTTAGGTGGTTTCCCGTTGCCTTCCTCACAGACAATTGTGGACAAGCAACTTGCCCAGGGTCGCTACGATGTGGCTTGAGGTAGATTTGAACCTGCGACCTTCTGGCTTAGTGGTTAGCTAAGCTATTAAGTGTTTATCTGTTTTGGTATAGTTATTTGCATGTGGTCTATCTATTAGTCAGACTTTGTATCATGGACTACCCAGTGTTGGGCTGTTCCTATCCAGAACAGTGAATTTAGCCAATTTCCCTTATTTGCTTCATATACAGCACTTATCTGCTATTCCTGGGGCAAGCTAACTAACTAACATCTTGCTAGTAATGAAACCAAGTTGCTTTTATTTATGAAAATATGGATTTGAATCCATGGATTTCATGCCATTTGGGTGAAAATTGGGTAGAAATTACCTCTTTTTACAACAGCATGCCACAAGAGATTGGAATTGAAATTGAATATATATATATAATGAATTTTATAAAGAAGGTTCATGAACTTCTCCTGTTTAACAGTTACAAATGGTCTTCAAACATTTCATTTCATGGGGCTCCCTGGCAGCAGAGCATTAGTGCTCCTTTAGGGATAACCTTTGAGACTAGGAAACCGATTGTTTTATGGTAGACAACTTTGCTGCATATTATAATATTATTGATAATTGGACTGAAGTGATTATGTACTGCTAGATTTGTTTTTGTGAAGAATTTGGTACTTGGTGTCAATAAAAGTGTTGAATTGAATTGAATTTCACTGAATGTTTCAAGTTTTCTGTTTATTTTCCACTTAAAGACCTAGTAGTTTTAGCATTGGTATTTGCACTTTTTGTCAACTTTAGTCTGTTATTCATATTGCCATTGCTACTGTTGCAGTGGCTGTTGTTTTTCTGTTGTTGCTTTTATTATTGTTGTTCGTTGGTGTTGTTATTTCTGGTAATTTTTCATAGAATTGACGTAATTTCAGTTCTTTTTCAACCAAGTAAATGTTTTTGTGTGTGTTTAGGTTTCCTGGAGGTGGTGTGGCTCTTTCGCCTGGCCATATGAACATGCAGAGAAAGCTTATGAATGGCCACGTGCCTAGTCTTATTTTGCAGAAACCACCCGCTCTTGTCAACGAAGGTTTGTAATGTTATAGTGTACACCGTGGGGCGCGGTGGTGTAGGGGTATGTTCGGTGCCTTGCAGTCGGAGGGTTGCGGGTTCGAATCCACCTCAAGCCGCCGTGTATGGACCCTGGGCAAGTCCTTCACTCACAATTGCTCATGCGCTTCGGCATGAAACTCCGATTCAGTGTCCGCGCTGTAGTCGGGAGCGCCTCTGAGTAGAAATCTTGAAGGGGTGCTATAACAAGTGCTCATACATACATACATACAAAGACCTCTAGCATACTGCAATATACGGTATGGTGTGATATGGTAATTGCTTATTTATTCCACATTTCTTTCAGTGATGATCCACCTATTATGTACGATACAGTGGCCATGTGAATGAGAGCTCAGAATATAAGTATCAGTTTTGGATTGTTCTAGTTGTTTGTGTTAACTGTGCATCGTCATCTCATCTCACTTATTGTAGTGACTATTTCTTTAAATTTGTTTAATTGCTCTTTTCGTTAAATACCTGGTTCTAATCAAACTGTCAGTCTATCAATCAATAGATTGATTGACAGTTTGATTGTTTGGCTTGCTGTTTACTTTTAGGTAATCCTTACCATGTGGATGTACAGTGGCCGCCACCAGTGAATCCCAACCTAATGACGCCATCGTTTCTTTCGGCCCCAGTTATCAACCCACCGCTTCAGATGCCTGTCTATGGCCATATGCCCCAGCAGCAATCCAGGACCACAGCAGCCTATTCTAATGCACCAAACATTGGCCCTCCCCATCCTCAGGCATATCTCGGCATCTCTCCATCGTTATTTGGTTACAATCAATCACTTCAGTACATTCAGGGGCTCCAGGTTCCGAGCTATATGTACTCTTCTTCATCATCAACTCAAACGCAGGGTGTCTGGTTCCCGCATGGCCAGGAAAAACCAGAAGATAGGGTGAATTTTAAATATTTTAAATATTTTCTCAGGAAGTTTATATTTGATTGACTCTTAACTTTTTGCACATTATTATTATTAATATTATTATTTCAATGTTTTATCATTACATAACTGTTGTCCCATTGTGCATTTGCACATGGTGTGTTAAATACCATACTTACTTACATGTACTTACTTACTTCCTTCCAAATTAAGTGCTGGCTTATGGTAAGTTTAATTATTAGTTACCGAAGTATGAATTTCCAAATTGTTTACTTGCCTACCTTGTTAATTATCTAATGAAAACCTGATAGCTTATTAAAAAGCTATTATTAAAGAAAGAACAGGTAGAAATATTTAACAAAGTATTTGTAAATCATATAACAGGATATCCTTAACACTTTAACGACGAGCTGCATTGGTTTCCCAGTCACTTTTAGTACAAGCTCGTTGTTAAAGGGTTAAACATATGATTATTGTATGACTGTTAGCACTTTAATGACAAGAGTGTGCTAAAAGCGACTGGGAACCAATGCAGCTCATTGTTAAAGTGTTACGAGTAGTGTATTATTCTGTGTTTTGTAGACTGTAAAGTCTCAGCCAAAGACCAAAGTAATTGTCTGTAAAGACAACTCGGCACAGACAGGTAATACCAGTGAGAAATATTTCCATGTGTGTTGCGTAGGTAATGCTTTCCATGTGGATGTTCAGGCTTATGTTATGAAGTTTTAGCATATGTACCCATTCTGTTGACACTGCTTGACTAGTTCTGAAGTTTTTGATATGCAGGGTTCTGTTGACGATGATGAGTTCTCTGCCCAAAGGCTGGTCCATTGACTTTTTTATGCCACCTGGGGATGAGATTGATTGACGTGGTTTCCCATTGCCTTCCTCACAGACAGTTGTGGGTGAGCAACTTGCCAGGGTCGCTATGCAGTGGCTTAAGGTAGATTCGAACCTGCAACCATGCAGTTACAAGGCACAGAACATACCACTACACCACCACATGCCATAGGGTTCCATTAGGATTCTCTTAACTTTCCAGGTGCTTAAGTCTTGAAACTGAAACTTACTTGAGGGTTAGGGATTCATCTGCCACAAATCAGAGTCAACTAGAGAGCATTGCAGGAACAGTTTATTTTGTTCTGGCACTGTAATATAAAGTTGCTCAACGTTTGTGAGATTTCATTTTTATCATTAGACTTTTCATAAGCAATTCAATGCATTTCTGAAGTCTTTCGACAGAGTAGATCAGTTGAAAGATCCTTGAACTTCAGACTGTGCGATTGTTTAGCTGTATACCATGATTCTATTGCAGATTTCAATGATGAACTGGCACAATTGACTCTCGCTGAGAAGCCAAACACGCTTTTCATAAACGACCAGACGACACAGGGTGCTGATTCAGACAGTGGATACAGCAGTCCGCTTCATCGGAAAAACCAGGCGACTGCCGTTCTTTCGTCGACACCAAGACCATCGACATTCAGACCCCCACCTGCGCCATCTCTACCTCCTCCGCCACAAGTTTCGCAAGTCACTTCTCACAACTCGGGCTACCCTCCCTTAACAGGTCCCATTTACTCCCACGTTTTGCCACCGTTTCCAATTCCACAGTTCCCGGGGATCGTTTATCCTTCGCCAATGCCAGTGTACGGATCGGGTGAATCCTTTATGAATATGAACCAACATTTAGCCGCAGTAAACCGATTTCCCGGGATGATTGCCAACGATAATCGGTTACGGTTCAGAGAGAAACAGAAATCAGTTCGCCGAGCGTCTGATGGTAAATCGTCGGTTCCTGTTTCAAGGCAAGTTCACGTATCGGTAGCAGACTTTGTCTCGAGGCCTCAGACAACAGTGTGTGATGACGGTTGCCCTGTAGCGACCTCAACAGTGCCATCTGGAGACAACGATGCGCGACTGCCTTTCGAGGATGAAGATGAGTTTCCGATTCTGTTGAGCGCAGCGGGAGGATTAGTGGCGCAGGGAGAATGCTTTGGATCGTCTTCTTTGTCTTATGGCGAGATTTTGAGGAGTCCTTCAACTCAGGTTTGTTTCTTATGTCTTCCTTTTATCAGTTTGTCTTCAGAGATGGTAACTAATCGATTAGATTCTAATCGATTAGCTAATCGATCAGACAAACAGCTAATTTTAATTCTAATTGATTAATTACAAGATTTTGCTATTCTAATTCTAATCAATTAGCTACAAGATTTTGCTAATCCTAATTCTAATCGATTAGCAAATTTCAGCTTCTAATTCTAATCAATTAGCAAATTTCAGCAGCTAATTCTAATTCTAATCGATTAGCAAATTTCAGCAGTTAATCCTAATTCTAATCGATTAGCATATTTCAGCAGCTAATTCTAATTCTAATCGATTAGCAAATTTCAGCAGTTAATTCTAATTGATTAGCAAATTTCAGGAGCTAATTCTAATTCTAATCAATTTGCAAATTTCAGCAGTTAATTCTAATTCTAATCGATTAGCAAATTTCAGCAGCTAATTCTAATTCTAATCGATTAGCATATTTCAGCAGCTAATTCTAATTCTAATCGATTAGCGATTTAATTAATTGTGCCCATCTCTGTTTGTCATCCAGTTCTTAGTACTCCATGTTAACTGATGTCAGTCAGACTGTGTTGGACCATCTTTGGTGTAATGCAGTGTGATATCATATAATGGTGAAGTTTCTATAGTGCATGAGGGCTAGAGAGTGACGCGGGGAGACAATCTCGTCCCCATCCCCACCCCGCAACAAGTAAGTCTTCCCCATCCCCACCCCATCCCCGCATGGTTTGTCCCCATCCCCGCCCCATCCCCGCAGGTCTTCTCCCCATCCCCACCCCATCCCCGCAGGATGACATCACATTCCCCGCAAAAAGTTTACACCAATTCAAATTTAAAAAATAACATGTTTAGCTTACAGAGCAATTTGTATTGCTGACTGCATTAGTCTGTTATTATCTTATCAACAGTTTGCATTAACCAAGTCCTGACCTATTTCTGACAAATAGGCTTCAGGAAATAGAAAAATCTCCTTATCAGTTCTCAAGTTCTTAACATCACCCGGGTTTATTGCCAGCTCAGTCCCCATTACCGCGGTATTACCGCGAGAGTAAACCCCATTACCGCGGTAACACCCTAATTGTTGTCCCCATTACCGCGGTATTACCGCAATTATTGTCCCCATTACCGCGGGATTTACATGTCACTCTCTAATGAGGGCCACATTATCTGTTGTTCACACGCTACTTTGGGGAGTACTGTTGTTACTAATCAGATGTAATGTAATGTAATTGAACATTTATTTAGCACCCCTTCAAGACATCTACTCAGAGGTGTTCTCTAGGCTGTTGTTAAGTGTCATTACGAACGAATACATTATATCAGTTAACAATGCAGGATGAACCAACCAACGGATTCCCGTCGACAGTTAAAGATGGCATGAATGTTCAGATACTATATTGAACCAATTTTATAATTTGCCTGGAAGCATGAGTAGCTGGATAAAGAGAAGTCTTCAGTTGTTTGTGAAATGATACAGAGTAGGTTTACACAAAGCTCTTTCTAGTTAATGCCATAAATGAGGACCATCATGTGAAAGGGTTCTGTTTTGTTTTTTAATAAACAGTTGGGGAGAGAAAAGTTTGTCCTTGTGGGATGAAACATGAGTGGGCTGCATAAGTCACCAAGGTAGCTCAGTGCTAGACCATGAAGTGCCGTGTATATAACAATCATGTCAGCAACTTAACAATGGACCCGAGTTGGAATCAAAAGCCAATGTAATTTTGAAGACAATAAGGCTGTAACGGGAGCAGCTGCACACATAACTGCCTGTAAAGGAGTCATGAAAATGACAAAGAAGAAAATTGAGTATTGAATTGCAGTAGTCCAGGCATAATAAGACAAGTGAGTGGTCAAGAGCATAAGCAGCATCTTGAGTGGGAGACCATTGAAGTTATCCGAGGTAAAAGTAGCAGGATAAGGTAATGTTGGTAACATGAGATTCCATGTCAACCTTGAATCAAGAGCCTAGGTCACACACTTGGAGCACTGGTAGAATAGCCTATGTATGCCTTGTATGAAAATATGAAAGCTAAGCAAATTAGATCCTGGAATACATCACAAGAGAACATCAGTTTTGTTGGTTTGAGACAGAGGTGTGTGCTGTGGAGATACATTTGGATGTATTTAAAGACAGCTGAGTGAACTTGCTTCATCACCATCATCATCAGTTCCTGACGCCAGCCATTTGGTGGCGATGGGTACGAATAAATTATCTCCATTGGCCTTGGTCATTTCGCAAGTCCATTGCTCCTCCGAGTGTTAGTCCAAGTGATGTTATGTCCTCATTCAAAATATTATCTATCCAGGATAGTCTTGGCCTGCCTTTTTTCTTTTTCCTTCGAATCTTTCATGTAGTGCATTGTGTGGAATTCAGTCAACTGGCATTCTCTCTGCATGTCCAAACCATTTAATTGGAGTCTTCATGAACTAGATCAGATGAATATATTGAGTATAATCCTCGTCATGATTCATCCACCATGCTAGAGCTAAACTTACTATATTCAGTTTGTGTGCTTGTGATTATCTTATCATACCTTTGAGTATGTAATCAGTATGTACACTTTGTTCTTGTTGTTTTTAGCCTACTTCGCGAAGTCGTCGTAGTTCTGCCTCGAGTTCAGATAAACGTCGTAGTACTGGTTCCCTGCCACTCAGCGGAGGCACTGGTGCTCTGGTCCAAGGTCTTGCTGCAAGTATGTTGTCTTCTTTCACTTTTAATACATCTTTGGTTCATTTTCTCAATAGCTGTAAGAAATGTGTGAGTGTTTGTAAGTAGCTATTTTATCTATATATGTCAGAGCACTTGTATAGCACCCTTTTATATCATTTCTACCCTTGGCTGTTTGTTTTGCTCAGTCTCAAATGTCATTTTGGTCTGAAATTGAGATTTTCTTCTATCAACTTGCTTATACATAGGCTCAATGGACTGACCTGTCATTGCTGGCTCAAGGCCAAGTCAAGGGCCAAAGAGCAGGCTATGTGTGCCTTCCCTACGTTCCACTATGGGACATAGAAGCTATACTTATTTCGGCTTATAGGCTGACACGAGTCCTTGATTTGGCCAAATTTTCAATGTGATTTGATTGCTACTGAACTCTTATCTTTCGGTTTCTTGTGCGCTGGCTGAGCAGCTTGATATGCTGTTTAGAGTTTTCTCTTCTTAAGTAAGTAAGTAAGTAAGTATATTCTTTATTGAACCAGCTGCAATCCGCATTCCGGTGTAAGATAACAGGCCAGTAACAATTTAATGTGTTCCGTGTATGTGGAGAACCATTCTTATGGGTAACTCCTCAAGGGATGAACTGTGGCTGATGGTGGTTTGTTATTGCAAGATGTCAGATGAATCGTTTTTTTAAATTTTAGATTAAATTTTTAATTTAATTAAATTTTAGACAAAGACTCGAAGTCAGCGAGGAAGAAACAGAAGAGGCAGTTGTTGGCCTACCAAGCTGCGGAGGAGGAATTGGCCGAAATCTGTCTGGAGCAGCAGATGCTGAAGGAGCTGAGCACAAAGCAGCAGAAGAGACAGCTCTTTACAGTCACAGACAAGGCATCAGTGCCAAAAGTGCCACCACCACCTGCTCCGCCTTTGGCTGAAACGCCTCCAGCAGCTCCAGCTGCTGTTCCAAAAGTCGCACCCCCACCCCCACCACCACTATTCAACATTGAAGATGTGATTGAACAATTGGAGGTGAGCTTTGTTGTTTGGGTGTTGCTAATGGTAGGTAGGTAAATAGGGCAAAACGTGAAAGTATTCGGATCTGTTTAGAACAGCATGAGAAGCAAAGGAAGCAGAGGCCCGGTTCTGTAGCCTAAGCACTTGTCAGACGTTTATGTAATACTAGATTAAAAATTCATTCATTCATTCCGAGACTTTATATAGCACCCCTTCAAGGAACCTACTCAGAGGTAAGTCTCTAGATAAAGTCAGACGACTTGATGTGCCAGAGTAGGACTTACAGATCACGAAGATCAAACCATTGTGGACTGTCCTCTGGCAGGTACTTTCAACAACTGAAGGTGATATACTGGAGGTAGTGAACACAATCACATACCTTGGCAGGCATACAGTACCTCGCCTGGATCTAGTTAAGAATAGGTCAAGCACCAAATCGCTATCACCAGAACCTGTGTGGGTTTCCCTGGATTAGAGCATTTTGCGCTCCAACACTGAGCTGAATATCAAACTCTTCTTCTTTAAGTTCTCTGCCCTTCGGCAGGTTCCAACTTCCAATGACGCCACTCTTCTCTGTGCTGTGCTTTTTCCTTTAATTAGCTGTATCCGTCGGCCATCCATCCCAGCATCATCTGCCTCGGTCTTCCCCTCCCTCTTTTCCCTACCATTCTCCCTTCTATGATTTCTTTCAGGAGGGAGTCTCCACTTAATACGTGCCCCACCCAGTTCTTCTGTCTTTCTCTTATTGTTATTAGCGATCGTTTTTCATCAAAATATCAAAGTGCAGCCCTATAATTTGTATGTGATTTTGGTACTCCTCTACTGTTGCAAGACTTAGACAGTTGCAAAGGCCATAAACAGGAAGCTTATGACTTGAACTTGTGATGCCTCAGAAGGATCTTGCAGCAGATACCCTATGTGAACCATGTCAGTAACATGACAGTCAGGAAGAGAATGGCAAAATTGGCAATGGTACCAGTCTGTGCCCAAGTCTAGAAACCCAGATTGAGCTTTTTCATGCTGCATGTTGCCTCATCTGGAAGATGAGGACTACCTGAGAGCCCTGTGGACGACAATGAACAGGCCCCCAAAGGACTGAGGAGACAATGTGGCTGACCTAGGACTATTTGGACTAGAGTCATGGAGAAGGATCCCTGAAAAGACGTGACAACCCTAACATTTGGCCTTTGCGCAGCATGGAGGAAGGCTAAGGACAGAACAATGAGGCATTTCATCTGTGACACAGCTACGCTCTGCCGAGTCGTCCACCAGAAGAAGACCCCAGCAATCATTTATCTGTATGTCAAATTCAGATGTACTGACTGTGCGGAATGCACACTTAGCAAAATATTTGCTCAGTGCTAGTTTATGTCAAGTTTAAATTGTATTGCATTGGATAACACTGTATACCTGTCACAGGAAATGCAGTTTTGTATGCGTACTTGCATCAAGATTGACGATATAACATCAATGATAATGTTGGTTGTAGTTGTATGCGCAATGTTATATGCACAATGCAGCAAAGTATGGTGTAGTGAACTTGAAAAATGCCTGTCACCATTGAGTATGTGTGAATGGGTGTGGCACAGACAGTATAGCATTATTTTAGAACTGCATACTCACAAATATTTTCCTTTACCAATTCATTGAGGATTGTAACAGGACGATTTGTGGATTGTGCATAGTTACAATCATTTTCAGCCGATCTTTGGTGATCATGGACCCTGAAATTCTTTGCAGAAGGAAGAGAAGTCCATTGAGGAACGGTCAGAGATGGTTTCACCGACACCAGACTCCTTGAAAATGGCATCCATTCTTGATTCAAATGGGACCACAAAACGTGCAAAGGACCGAGAATTTCCTAATAAGAAGAAGCCAAGCTCACTAAAGAGAGTTAGTATAATCAGTTTAAGTTCCTTTAGTTCACATGTTAGTTATTTCAGGATTCAAATATTTACATACTGGTACTGTGTGGTATGGTACTTCTGCTATGTTGGATTATTGTTTTCATGCTTTTGTGTTAGCCCAACAGTGTACACACCGCATTGTTGGTTAAAGTGTGTGTATTGAACTTTTGGCATTATTTTACTTTCAGATAGGCTAAGAAAATATCTTAACAACGTTTATATTTTATTTTGCTGTTACATATGCTAAGAAATAATTGTTGTCTGTAGATATTGTTTTAGTCTTTACTCTGAGACTTGGTGGCCATTGTAGAGTGTAATGTAATGGGACATTTATAATTGAGTTAGTATACTCAATTATATAGTACAATTGTTAACTGTTGGGGATGCTAACAAGTGAAACCATTGCTAATTTCGTAGCTTGACTAACGAAAAGACTCTTATTTCTGAAGATCAAATCCCTTGGACTAAGGTTCCTTCTTGGCTGCTCTAAGGGTAGGTCTTGCTACTTTGTGTTGACCTGTTTTGGAGACATTTATTGAGCTCATGAAATTTAGAATGTTCTAACTTGATGCAGGTCATACTGAAAGAGCGGGAAGCAAAGAAGTGCCACAGTATTCTTGATGACTGTTCGTCTCTCCTGCCAGATGGCACTGAGGCCATTGTCAATGGTGATGTCACTCAAAATGAAGGTACTGATGGTTGTTGTCGGTGTCCTGTTTATATATGCTGTAAAATAAGTATGCAAGTTAAAAAATTGTATGCGTGACAGACGTATTAGGGATTCACGTCTTATCCTAAGGTGCATCTCAAATTACAAGAGACCTACTTCTTGTCCCTTTTGATCTATGCCATTCCTACCTTGAATTTATCAGCAAGACAATAAATGAATTGAATGTATGCTGGAATTCTGCATATCGTCTTATATTTTGGTTTAAGAAATGGGGAAGTGTTGAAAGTAAACTGTTTTTTAATGGACTGAATTTTACTTTTCTGGTGAAAATGTGTCCTTGTAAATTGTATTCCATTTGTACTTTTCTGTAACTGTTGCTATCCTGCTATGGCTCAGGCTCGTTCCTTTGCTTCAATTGGTCCCTCTCTTTGGAATGCTCTTTCTCCTTCTGTTCGCTCTAAAATTCTCTCTGGCAGTCTCTTCTTCCTTCGCTTTTCTCAAAACCTGTTTATTTTCGCGGGGCTTAGCACACTGGGAGCGCTTCTGAACGGTTCACCCTACGAGAGGCGCTTTTCAAATACGATACGATATCCATAATCTATTGTGGACATATTTATTCAATGATTAATTACCATAATGGTGATTGCTTTGCTTTGTTATTTGTGAATAAACATGATGCCATTGCCCAACTGTATAGTAAGTTTTATGGGATGTGTACAGTGAACTGAACTGCTGTTTACTCTAATTTATGATCTGTTGTGGACATATTTATTGGATAATTAATTGCCATAATGGTGATTGCTTTGCTTTGTTATTTGTGAATAAACATGATGCCATTGCCCAACTGTGTAGTAAGTTTTATAGCATGTGTACAGTGAGCTGAACTGGTGTTGACTCTAAGTGATGCTCTGTGTTTTTTCATTTTTTTATCATGTTCATTGCAATTCATTTCAATGCATAATCCAATTCAATCTTCTTCTTCTGGTTCTCTGCCTCTTAGGCAGGTTCAATTGTCCGACGTCGCCACTGTTCTCGCTGTTGAGCCTCTTCTTTCAGCTTCCTGTAACCGTCTGTCATCATCCAATCCAGCATCATCTGCCTTGGTCTTCCTCATCTGCTCCTGCTCTCCATTTTTCCTTCGATAACCGTTCTTAGTAGTGAGTCTCCTCTCAGTGTGTGTCCGATCCATTTCCTTTGTCTCTTTCTTATTGTAATTGGAATATATGTCTATGATTGAAATATGTGTGAGACTGATACTCATGGTTGTTCATAGGCGGTGGTTTGTTGGAGTCCATGCCTGCAAACGCACCTACAAGTGCTGAGATGTCGCCTGTTAGCCAGATGTCTCCGATCAACATGAGTCCTCTGTCTGGCAGCCCAGCTGGGTCTGCAGGGGCAAGTCCTATCGCAGGAGATGGAACCCTCGGCTCAGGGAAGTCATCGGTTCTCTCAAAGATACACAGCAGGCGATTCCGAGAGTGAGTCCGTTGTTCTGCTTTTTTACAGACGTCTATTATATGCACTGTCAATCAATATTCGTTTATTCATAGACAGGTTGACACAGGCATAACTTGTTACACATATAAGCGCTAGTGGAGGCCAACCTCGATTTTTACGAAGTATGCCGTCACTTGGAAGAATCGAGGCGAGTAGTCCCCTATAATTAAATAAATCCATGCTAAATAGCAAGATCGAGATTAGCGTGTGAGGTAGCCTGTTAGGTACTGGGTGTAGTGATGGAACACTGTTCGAAGAATGGGGAGTTCACTGGTGGCCGGTGATGTAAAGTTTACATATTCGGAGTATAGTGCCCGATAAGACTACATCCATGATATTCTTGGCAAAGAGTTTAAGCAGAAGTGAAGTCAAATTATACTAGATGCACTATGCACTGTCAGCTGTTTATTACATTTTTCTGACTAGCTGGCAAACATATGAACTATTCATGTATGTAGATCTACATTGGAACGTCTTTAATAAGGTTGCAGGATGATGAGGTTTGCTGTAAAGCTAAATTTAATGTTGTAGCCATATCCAGCCATGTTATATCAGAATTTATGTTATGATGATGCATGCTGTAGGGAGTTTCCAGTGTATATGCATATGTTATGTAGTTTTGCATATGTTATGTAGTTGTACACATGTACAGTGGTCTGATGTGGCGTTATCAAACAGAGAATAAGTTTATCAACAACGATTTTAAGGTTGGATGTAACAGACAGTTAAAAAGGAATTTTTTTTTACACTCTGCATCTTACATTGAGTCCATTGTTTTATTTTCTGTAGATATTGCAACCAGGTTCTGGATAAAGAGATTGACGACTGCTGTACAGAATTACTCCAGGATCTCGTTCGTTTCCAGGATCGTCTCTACCATGATGATCCTACTAAGGTGCTCTAAGACACTTTCCAGATTCGTATTTAAGTATATTTAATATGTAAAAAATTCATAAAAGGAAGTTCATCTTTGGATGTTCTGTTGTGAGGTAGGTTCAAACACCCAGAGCTGCCTCATGCCAAGACTGGTAGCTTTTTCCATCAACTTGCTGGATTTGTCAGTCATTTCCAACTTCAACATGATCATTCTCGGCCTTTAATATGATTTAAGATTATCACTGATGTATATATTTATTATGTATGCATCACTGGATGTGTATATTATTTGATTATGGTTAATTAGTTGATTTTTAATAAAGCTCTAGGTGAGTTGGCTTGGTGAAGAAGGGACAACTTCTTGAATGTCTGGTTGCTGTTCTGTGCTTGTTTTTCAGCTGAAACATTAATCAGACCTTAGACCCACCTTCTACTCCACTTCTAAGCATTATCATTAGTGTGCAATGGTTGTTTGGACACAAGATGTCACTTAAGAATTTTTACTGATATTTGCAAAGATGTTCAGGCTTAGAATGCTGCTTCTAAGGATATATGTGCCGGTTGTTCAGGTTTGAAAGAACCAGCCACTGAGCGATTTTAATTGCTAGAGGCATGGAACTAAATTGATCATTTTGCTGTACCATACTTTATGCACCCACAATGAAATTATTACCAGCGTTCAGGCTGCACATTTTCATCATTTGATAAATTGGGAAGTGCCTTATGTGGGCATAACCATCACTGATTCGGTCTGATAGGTGTGCTAGAGAATTGCCATATCTGATTCTCTGGTCTTATGTAATTGTAATGTAATTGAACATTTATATAACACCCTTAAAGATATCTACTCAGAGGCTGCACACTTTTATCATTTGATAAATTGGGAAGTGCCTCTGTGCTATCCTTTAAATGTCATAACGAACGAATATGTTACATCAGTTAGGAAAACAATGCACAGTAAGCTGAGAGTCACCAGTGGCGGGTCCATGCACACACGAGGAATCAGCCAATGGATTCCCATCGACAGCTGAAGATGGCATGAATGTTCAGAGTGTGATCAGTATAGAGTTCTTGTGCCTGTGGTAGTGATCGTTAGGTTTTGTAGCAAAAGGAGACCACTTATTGTTTTGCTGTTCTGGCACATTGGTTTTGAATTTCATACATCTTTATTACAGGCCAAGTCAAAGAGAAGATTTGTGCTTGGCTTGAGAGAGGTTACGAAGCACCTGAAGTTGGGCAAACTAAAATGCATCATCATCTCACCGAACCTCGAAAGAATTCAGTCCAAAGGTAGTCAATCTTTCATCATCTTTATCATCATCTTATCATCTTTAGTCTTTCATCTGCTTGTCATTCGTTTTTATCTGTGTGACTGTGTTGCAGTCTATCCTGGGTTTTCTGCCTTTCTTTTGACCTCTTTGTCTGTTTACACTCTCTATTACCTTACAACCTTGATCGCACTGTACGATCTCGATCACACGATCTGTCTCTGCATGCATTGTTCTATTCCTGTATTCTGTCTGTCTGTCTGTCCTGTCTTTTACTCACTGTATTTTGGTCATATATATTCTGGGTTTGATAGAATAGTCAACTTAGGCTTGTTGAGTGTTACTGTGGTAATGTTGAGTTCTTTTCATGTCTGTCCTCCTGTATTTGTGTGTTTGCAGGTGGGCTTGACGACGCACTGAATACAATCATCGAAATGAGTCAGAAGCAGGATGTGCCATTTGTGTTTGCTCTTGGGCGTCGCGCTCTTGGTAGGGCCTGCGCAAAGCTTGTTCCTGTCAGTGTTGTGGGTGTTTTCAGCTACGAAGGATCTGAGGTCAGCAGAATGAACTATCCTTGTATCTTGATGATCTATTGTTCTTCTAGTCAATTAATTGTTGCAACTGTGAAACCTGAAAAAATTTAATCATGTTCAGAATTTATTGTACTGTATTGTATTTGATCTTTTATAAAGTGCTTCTCATAGCATAAGCCTTTCAGAAGCACTCCCAGTGTGAGGTACTCCGAGAAAAAAGGAAGGTTTTAAGGTGAGAGAAAGAGGTAGAGATGCTACAAGAGAGTATAGTAGAGCATAGAGAAGGAGGAAGTCCATTCCATAGAGAGGGACCTATGGAGACAAAGGATCTGGATTGAGCCATTGTGGTCCTAACACAAGGAACAAAAAGGTCAAGCCGGTCAGAGGATCTGAGAGGACGCTGTGACGTGGCAGAGAGGGGGCGGAGAATTTGGTGGCAAAGATATTTTGGAGCAAGACCCAAAAGTTGATGTGTAGTAAAGCAAATGAAATGTATTGTTGTGTGTAAGTAGCATTTCTGATACTTTTCCTTGTATCATAACAAGGTATTAAAGAGGAAGAAGAGAAGATTAGTCCCTTAAGCTAGCCCTGGGGAAGCCATGAGTATGAAGTGGTAGCGATTTCATTTTCTTAACCTCGGCATATGAGGGTGAATGGCCAATCCTTTCCCTCACTATCTCATCGTCCCACCAACATTATAACTGGGTAGCCATGATATCTAAAATCAGAAATAAATTATATTTATCGGGTTTGTGTATGTACATGTATAATATTAAAAGCATTTTAAATGCAGTTACTGGGATGATGAGACTGTGGGGGAATGGATTTTTCTGTTAAAAGTAGTTTTTATTACTAGTAGCTTTTAATTGGATGGTGTCCAAAAGTATATATGTAGGATATGTTTGTAAAGATATAGTGTAAACCCTCAACCTAGGTGGTTGACTTAATTGTAAGACAGCCAATGCAAAAGCATCATGGTATGAAACATGAGCTAACTCATACAGAAACTTACCAGTTTAGCACCACCTTTAGAAATATGTTTTATGTTATTTAAAGGAAAACTTCTTCAAGCTGCGAGATTTGACGCAGAAGGCACGAGATGCTTATTCCGATATGGTTTCCAGCCTTGAGCGTGAAATGGCTGCTGCCGAACCTCCAGCCACCAACACAATCAGCACGACAGCTGGGAGCTTTGAGAAGCTCTTTCCACACCTTGGCCACTCCCGGACGCCGTCTGCCTGCAGTGCAATATCCTTCATCAGCAGCATCCTCTCAGAACCCATCTCGGAGAACTATCCACAGTCAGAACCGGAGACGGACAGTCGCGGATACGAAATCCGCCTGGAAAACCGGAAACCGGATCTCGACACGGTTGGCGAAGGCCGTGAAGAGGCCGTCGAACCGGAAACGGAGGACAAGAAGGCGGCCTTGAATGACGAGGACATTGATGATGGACACGAGGCAGACACAGAAGAGGACGGCATCTACTCTCAGAAGTTTTGTGAGGCAGATAATCCCGTTACAAGGGACTCGAAGGACAAGCAGAAGGCCGAACCAGAATCCTGTACAGATTTTGCATCAAAACTTGATCCAGCTGGACCGACTTGTTCTGCGGTCGCCGTCAGGTCAGAGGTCACATGCAGCGGCCACCTGGCGATGAGCACCATTGAGCCTGGAGCTACAAACAGCTCGGCTAAGGGTCATGGTCAGGCGGCACTGAGCACGAGCGAGCGGAGTGAGCGAATCGAGTCGTGGGTAGCGGAGTCACAGCGAGTCACAAAACAGTTCCGAGAGCTGTCGTCTGATGCGCCTGCTTCGGCTGTAAATGCAGATGAGGAGGAGAGCGGAGAAGATGAGGAAGAGGAGGAGGAAGTTGATGAAGATGCGGCCTCGCTGAAGACAGTGGAAGACGACTCCAGCAGCGAATACGAAGAAACAATGGATGTTCCATATTGTGACACTGTGGCGGCATCGCCATAGAAACGATTTGATGTTGTTATGGTAACAAGATGATGTACCATAATCAATTGTGGGCTTTCTTCAAATATTAGTTGTTCAAATTGTTTTGAAAACAATGTAGTTTTAATTGACTGCAAATGTGTTACATAAGATAGCTTGCAAGACATCAGTAGTAACAGTAATGATATTAAGCAGAGAAATATAGCTATAGTTGTATTATATTCAAGTCAAAAAAGAGGTTTTGGCTTCTGGGTCCTGTGGGTTTCCAGGCTTTCTGTGTCTCCACTTCTACGAAATCAAGTTATTATTTACCAAGATACAGTGAAAATAGATTTCTCTATCCCTCCATCAGCATTAGTTAATTTCCATTATTACTAGTAATGGGTATCACTTATTGCAGTTAATGTCAAAATCTATTTGGAAGCGCCTATCAGTTTGGCCATTATTGCACATGTCAGTATTAATAAGAGTTAGAAGTAGACAGTTTTATCACAACCAGCAAAATGATTTGGAGTGCACTTAACATTTTCCGGAAACTGTGTTTTGATCGTAAATCGGATTTGAACTTAGTACCATAGTTGTCAAGTGCCATGACGTAAAGCATGGTCATGGAATCCTGTTAGGTATATGGACCTAGCGATATTGATTCATATATTTGTATTTATTACTGTCTCCAGTAACTTCTCTATCTGTTGGTAATATTTTTATAAGTTTACATGTACATAGCAATTGTTTAAATGTGCCTCGAATGGTTTCTGTAAGTAGTCTATATGCCTCGGTTAATGATTGAAGCTTTGCTGTAGCTTGTATAGTTAATTAATTCTAGCATGGGTTTTGTTAATTCATGGCTCTGCTTTTGGCTTCTTAATTAATGTCTAATCCATTTATCTAACTTAATTAACCAGGAGTCTTGCTGGCAGCTTTAAGGAACGCAAATCAAAGTATTGTTGTGTGCACTCTTGAAAGTAATGGGACCAGAATTCTTGCAGTTAAATTGTTTGCTGATGTAGTTCAGCAACTATTCTATATTAGCAGGTGTAGAGTCAACTCTTCTTGTTACCAGAGTGATTATAACAATGATTGTGATAAATCTGGTCAGAGAAATTAGATTTCCCTTCGGAATCTGACCTCATTATGATTAAAGCTTTCTTTAACACAGTAATTGACATTGCTAACAAATATAAATTCATTAAGAGGTTTCTGTTTCTTGTGTATCAAGGGCACGATTATTTTGTGGCAGTAGGCTGTCTTATATACTGGACAGTACATAGATTTTGTGTGTAAGATTTCTGGAAAAACTAGTCTAGCTTTGGCTGACAGTACTTTAAAAAGTGTTAAAGGCAATTTTAAACAAATGGAGCTGCAATTCTGGTACATTATTAATGCAGTTTTTGTTTGGACTTATCTGTTACAAGGAATGTAATGTATTCATTCATTACGAAGATTTATTACAAATAATTGTAAATTATAAATGCTTTAAATCTTCTCCATCTGAAATACGTTACCATACCTGATGACATTGTAATCATTTTAAAGTCCACAGCTGAGACTGGCACTGTAAGTAAGTAAGTAAGTAAGTGTATCTTTATTATAACTTATAACTGACTTAAAGCAGATTGATCGACTGGGGTACAAACTGTTGGAAGTTATGCAGAATATTTACAGCATACTCTATTTATAAATTGTAAATAATTGCATTTGCACACGAAATCACTGAATGTGGAAGGCTTTAGTTTTGGTTGCTTTGAACTTCTGCAAAAAATTGGCATTTGGGTTCATGTGAGGAAGAATGACGTTTTCTCTGCGGCATCAGATGTGTCTAGCATTTTAAACTAAATTTCTTACTAGAATTTGGAGGCAGCAGCATTGTCTGCTAAATGATGCATTTTTGGTGCCATGTGTTTTGGCACCGTGTATGCTGAAGCTGTGTTTGCAAGGTGCTCATGCCTGTTGCTTACATCTCTGATGGTGCTTCTTTCTATTCTGGCGCCACCTGGCTGGTGTTAGTCTTTTGTGACGTCTTGTGGAGCAAGTCTTCGGCAATGAATCAAGACCGAGTCTGAATTTGAATGATGAGTACAGATGGAATGACGTAATTCCGTAGTTTGCTCGGAGCGAATAACATGCTTTACGAATATTATTGTGAACAAATAAAGTACTTACAGCATTTTCAACACTGAAGTTTGTTATTTGTTGGCCCCTCTGTTTGGAATGGCCTCCCCTTGGCTCTCCACCACTGACCACTAGTGATCCCATCCTAAACAAAAACGAATGATGAGTACAGAGCGCCGGCTTCAGGCGCCATGTTAATCTAGAAATTTTTACCGGTACCTACAGCGTTCAGGTCGTCAAAAAAAAACGGAAAACACCATTCCGGTGCGTTCCATTCCCAACAGATCCCTGCTTTCCGCTCCCTTCCTAGAACCCCTTCTCAGGCATTCCTCTCTCATCTTAAGATGGTCTTATATGGCCGCACAGGGTTTGGGAGCGCCTCTGAGTAGTTCCATGGAAGAGGCGCTATACAAATTCTCATAATGAATAAATGAATGAATTTCAATGTCAAAGTCAAACTGCTTGCAGTGGATATTTTAACGGATTTTGACTACTGGGACAAAGTCTGCCACGACTATGTGTCTGAGGAAATGTCATAAGCTCCTCAGCGGGGTATAGGCCCAGCCTACAACGCATTTTAGAGCATTTGCTGCCAAATGGAGCCCATTTTAGCCACTTTATTTTACCAAATTTGCTTTTTATTATTATACATATGGGGTCGTCCATTAATTATGTCAACAAATTTTAGGCAGTTTTTGACCCCCCCTTGTCAACAACTGTCAAACATTGACGGACCCCCTAAAAATTATGTCAACAATCCCAGAAACCTCCCCCCTACAAAAAAGAAACAAAATGGCTCAATAGGCCTACATGTATAATCATTTTTTAAATTTACACAAAAATGCAATCTCGAATTTCAAAATATATGAGTTTAGTTTATTACCAGCTGTTTAGTAGTATTAAACATTAAGCACTTTATACATTTTTAGTATTTCTTAATGTTTTCGCTACCATTTGGAAGGGTCTGTGTTGATTTATTGGAGAAAAATTTCTTGACGTCAACTTGTACCGAACCCCCTACCCCTTGTCAACAACTTCAAACTTTCCCCCTCCCCCCCTTTTTTTTGACATAATTAATGGACGACCCCTATCCCTATTTAGGTTATTCTTAGAAGTTTGAAGTTTGAAACATAATTACATCAAAATTAGTTGGGAGACTCATAACCATATCTACGTTTCCTCTTTGTCTGAAGACAATCGTAACCATATCTACGTTTTCTCTTCCTCTGAAGACAATCGTAACCATATCTACGTTTTCTCTTCCTCTGAAGACAATCGTAACCATAGCTACGTTTACGTTTTGTCTGAAGACAACCGTAACTATACGTTTCCTCTTTGACGACAATCGTACCATGTCTGCGTTTTCTCTTAGTCTGAAGACAATCGTAGCCAATGGCCTGTCTTCGTTTCCTCTTTGTTTGAAGACAATCGTAACCATGTCTACGTTTTCTCTTTGTCTGAAGACAATCGTAACCAAAGGCCTGTCTACGTTTTCTCTTTGTCTGAAGACAATCGTAACCATATCTACGTTTTCTCTTTGTCTGAAGACAATCGTAACCATATCTACGTTTTCTCTTTGTCTGAAAACAATGTTAACCATATCTACGTGTAAATTCTTCTATTAGAACAGCGCTTCTCAAACTTTTCTGTGTCACGGACCGGCAGGAATTTTTACGCTGCAGAAGGACCAGTGCCAATTATGTATTAACTATTTCTCTTTTCGATTTCGATCACCTAAATTCCTCAAACGTGTATTAAAATTGATTTAAATGCATGTTTAGCCAATTCTTTGACTCTATTACAATTTAAATGCTAGCCTAACAAGTGTTTTTGTTATGACTTTTAGAAATGCAATAGCCATTTCTTGATTGCGAGACAATTTTACCAGATTCTTGACGCGCTTTGTGAACCGGCAACTGAGGGCTAGCGGATCTGCACCGGTCCGCGGTCCGAGTGTAGGACATTGTCCCCCCCCTGGACATTGTCCCCCCGGACATTGTCCCCCCCTGGACATTGTCCCCCCAGGGTAGGACATTATCCCCCCCCAGTCTAAGATATAATCGTATAATATTCTTGCGGAAATGCAGGAAAATGATGAAAATAATTGTTGGCCTAAATGGAAGTTTGATTTATAAGATGTATAAGTGTTTCCGTAAATAGAAGCTGCATTGATTAAATAAAGTTTTTATTTCATTGAACCAAAGACTTGTTAGTATAAATTTTAAGCTGAAACGTGTTAATGTATGTTAGTTGCTAACAAAAGTGTCTCATAGGCTCATAGCTGAAAAATTGCCAACAATTCTAAAATCGGATGCTATGTCTAAATGACACTAACATGTCTTCACTTTATAACTGATTCACCGACTGACACTATAACAAGTCTTAACTTTCGTATTGCTTATGAACTGAGTGACATTAACAAGTCTTAAGTTTAGGCCTACACCTGAATGAAATAGCCAACAAAAACGGCAACTAAGGTTTATCAATGATATGCAGACTATAGGCTATTTACACAGAGGAGGGGACAATGTCCGGGGGGATAATGTCCTACGCAAAATCGGGGGGGACAATGTCCAGGGGGGACAATGTCCGGGGGGACAATGTCCGGGGAGACAATGTCCAGGGGGGACAATGTCCGTTCCCCCGCGGACCACCACTTTGGGAAGCACTGTTTCGAAGACAATCGAAACCATGTCTACGTTTCCTCTTTGTCTGAAAACGTTTTATCTTTGTCTGAAGACAATCGTAACTATGTCTACGTTTTCTCTTTGTCTGAAGACAATCGTAACTATGCCTACGCTTTCTCTTTGTCTGAAGACAATCGTAACTATGTCTACGTTTTATCTTTGTCTGAAGACAATCGTAACTATGCCTACGTTTTCTCTTTGTCTGAAAACAATCGTAACTATGTCGACGTTTTCTCTTTATCTGAAGACAATCGTAACCATATCTACGTTTTCTCTTTGTCTGAAGACAATCGTAACTATGCCTACGTTTTCTCTTTATCTGAAAACAATCGTAACTATGTCGACGTTTTCTCTTTATCTGAAGACAATCGTAACCATATCTACGTTTTATCTTTGTCTGAAGACAATCGTAACTATGTCTACGTTTTCTCTTTGTCTGAAGACAATCGTAACTATGCCTACGTTTTCTCTTTATCTGAAAACAATCGTAACTATGTCGACGTTTTCTCTTTATCTGAAGACAATCGTAACCATATCTACGTTTTATCTTTGTCTGAAGACAATCGTAACTATGCCTACGTTTTCTCTTTGTCTGAAGACAATCGTAACTATGCCTACGTTTTCTCTTGTCTGAAGACAATCGTAACTATGCCTACGTTTTCTCTTTGTCTGAAGACAATCGTAACTATGCCTACGTTTTCTCTTTGTCTGAAGATAATCGTAACTATGTCTACGTTTTCTCTTTGTCTGAAGATAATCGTAACTATGTCTACGTTTTCTCTTTGTCTGAAGATAATCGTAACTATGCCTACGTTTTCTCTTTGTCTGAAGACAATCGTAACTATGTCTACGTTTTCTCTTTGTCTGAAGACAATCGTAACTATGCCTACGTTTTCTCTCTGTCTGAAGACAATCGATCGTAACTATGCCTACGTTTTCTCTTTGTCTGAAGACAATCGTAACTATGTCTACGTATTCTCTTTGACTGAAGACAATCGTGACCATGTCTACGTTCTCTCTTTGTCTGAAGACAATCGTAACTATGTCTACGTATTCTCTTTGACTGAAGACAATCGTGACCATGTCTACGTTCTCTCTTTGTCTGAAGACAATCATAACCATGTCTGCATTTTTTCTTTGTCTAAAGACAATCGTAACCATATATCTACATATATTTTTTCTATTTGTATTGTATCCTATATTGTATTTGGCTATTTGAAAGCACTTCTCTCAGAAAAAGCCTTTCAGAAGCGCTCCCAGTGCGATTTGAAGACAATCGTAACAATGTCTACGTTTTCTCTTTGTCTGAAGACAATCGTAACCATATCTACGTTTCTCTTGTCTGAAGACAATCGTACAATGTCTATACGTACGTTTTCTCTTTATTTGATGGATTGGTATGGATTTCTCGCCTGGAGAAGTACCGGCATGCTTTTAGCCGGCTAGAAGAGGTGCCGGTATGGGCGTATGGCATACCGTTTCATACCATCACACTTCACGCTATGGGTTTTGTTCATTTGCCTAACTACATTTGCAAACACGACCAACTTCATTTTCCAATGTAGTTAAGCAAATGACAAACAAAAACCATATTCGTTGTCAAGAAAGCCCATAACACACGTCACTTAATGACTATGATCCCAATTAGGGTGGTTCACAAAAACCAAGTTCAAGCTGGAAACCAGGGCACCCTCTCAGTTTGTTAGACCTGTCAATAATATTATTCTGATAAAATTTCAGCATCTTATTCCAGCTGGAAGATGGTGCTCAATGACATAGAAATATTACCACATAGTAGCATTAGCGGTAAATCTTGATGTCGTATAACTTGGTCAATAACTTAACATTTGTTATGGAGATGAGATTCAAATAGTTTCTGTTGTGTTATATATACTTACTTATTTACTTACCTACTGGTATTTTGAACAAAGTGTAAAGTTCTTGTTGAAGGTCATGGTGTCTACTTTCTGTGTTTTGGCAGACATTTTTTCATAAGTGAATTTTCAAATTTACTATTTGCCAATGAAATTTAAGCGCTGATATTTAACACTTTAACTCTTCGGTGTGCCCAAATTAGCCTGTGGGACAGGATGCAATGAATCCATGGCCATTCATAATCTTCTGGAGTTGTGGAAACTCACGGACAAGGTTCAAACCTTGAGCTTTGATATCTGTCAACACTGAGCTCTTCAATGGAGTGTGCGTTCTGCCGGAAGACAAGATAGGCCGAAAGCTCCTGTGGTTTGCCTGCCGTCACCATATGATGATTTTAGCCAAAGTATTCACCTTGTGCTGCGGTCCATCTAATTCACCACATATTCCAATCTTCCAGACATATAAAGCTGCTTGACAAAGTGTGATGCAGGACTGAATATCATATCCAGCACTAAGCCCTATCATGAAACAGCACTCAGTTTTATCAAGAAGTTTACTGAAAGAAAGTCAGATTCAGGGATCAGAGATGACTACCAAGAACTCATTGAGCTGAAAATGGTTGTCTTGGAAGTTAACCTTCAATAATTCACTGGAGAGCCCTGGGCCAATTCACCATGCAAGTTGGATGCCAAGTTACTGTATACCATCAAAATCTACCTTTTTCGTGATCAACGTGGTATATTCAAACTAACGAAGAAGAAAGAAACCCAGATTCATCGATTTGTGCAGCTTTATTGCCCTTCTTTACACAAAAGCATGGACAAAGGCTTCACTTGCTGCTGAAGCTCCAGGACAAGATCTGTCACTTTGGATTAATCTAGGAAAATATGATTCAGTTTACTCCGAGATCAGCGTTGCTGCCAGGAAGGCTCTAGAAACCACTTGTGGTACCTTTCAGATGAGGCTGTAGGTCTGGCACTGTTCTCGGACCAACTTCCAGTAACAGGTAAGGTGAATATTGTTCACAGAGTAACTGCAAAGCCTGGCGAAAGGAAGGTGAGAGGTGATGCTGCGGTACTGAAGGAGGGGGCTTGCCTGGGTGATTTTGCAACCTAGTGAAAACTGACACTGCTGTCACACCTTAAGAATAGTGATTTCTTTCTTACACTTCCACAAGAGAAGTGGATTGAGAATGAGTATTACAAACAAGGCAGAGAGAGAATTCAGCAGTTGAGAGTGGTGAAGTTGTTCGAGGAATTCAACCGACTCATCATCAATAATGAAGAAGAAAATCAGTGTCTTCTCCAAGTGGTCGTGGCAAATACGAATGCTATTTCTGCTATCTTTCTGCTATCTTTATTTATGCTATCTCTGAACACCTAAATCTTTTATGCCGTGCTTGTTTTTTTCAGTTGCGGCAATTGCGGGTAATTTCCCGTTCACTTTCACCAAATGCTGCACTTTCTGTTGTTCATGCTTTTGTTTGTAGTAGGATTGACTACGGCAGTACCATCTATGCTGGCCTCCCATTGGGGCGCATTGCTCAGGTTGAGCGTGTGCTTCGTGCAGCTGCTAGGCTTGTTGGTGGTTTTTCTAAATTTGACCATATCTCGCATTATATGCGTGACGTACTCCACTGGCTTCCTGTTTCTCAGCGCATTCAATTTAGGATTTCGGTCTGGGTCTGGCGGTGCCAATTAGGGAGCGCTCCAGACTACTTGCGTGAGTTCTGTCGCCCTACCTCATGTTTAGCTACCCGCAGAAATCTTCGTTCTGCATCTCGTGGCGAACTTGCTGTTCCCTTTGCGCGCACTTCAAAGATGCAACTTCGTGCCTTCTCAGTGGTTGGGCCGACCATCTGGAATAATCTTCCTTCAGATCGGCGTGTTCTTCTAGCTGGAGACTCTGCAATGTCTGCATACACCTTTTACAAGAATTTGAAAACGGTTCTCTATCGCCGTAGTTGGGCTGGGAGCGCCTCTGAGTAGGTTATCTTGGAGGGGCGCTATATAAGTCCTCTGAGTGAATGAATGAATTTGCCTCACAACAACAAAGAAGTCTGTTGTTGATGCAGTGCTGGCAGTTTCTAGACTCTGAGATTGTAGCTGGTATTGAAGTCATAATACCGGAACAATCGACGTTCATGGTCAGAACGACGTGTTTTCAAAATTTTTAGGCATTTCCAATTCTTCAAACCTATTCAAATTTTACAGTACAATCTGACTAACTGTTCTACTATCACATGTGTTGTCAAATTACAGTAATATTTGATTTGTCGTTAAATAAAATGCATTCGTACGGGAATGTATGATCGACGCATTAATTT